>CAUYPK010089086.1:0-14608 GCA_963574355.1 Loris lydekkerianus
CAGCTTCAAAAATACACTACTGGGACCTGATCAAACTAAAAAGCTTCTGCACAGCCAAGAACACAGTAAGTAAAGCAAGCAAACAGCCATCAGAATGGGAGAAGATATTTGCAGGTTATGTCTCCAACAAAGGTTTAATAACCAGAATTCACAGAGAACTCAAATGTATAAGCAAGAAAAGAACAAGTGATCCCATCGCAGGCTGGGCAAGGGACTTGAAGAGAAACTTCTCTGAAGAAGACAGGTGCACAGCCTACAGACATAAGAAAAAATGCTCATCATCTTTAATCATCAGAGAAATGCAAATCAAAACTACTTTGAGATATCATCTAACTACAGTAAGATTAGCCCATATCACAAAATCCCAAGACCAGAGATGTTGGCGTGGATGTGGAGAAAAGGGAACACTTCTACACTGCTGGTGGGAATGCAAATTAGTACATTCCTTTTGGAAAGATGTTTGGAGAACACTTAGAAATCTAAAAATAGATCTGCCATTCAATCCTATAATTCCTCTACTAGGCATATACCCAGAAGACCAAAAATCACATCATAACAAAGATATTTGTACCAGAATGTTTACTGCAGCCCAATTCACAATTGCTAAGCCATGGAAAAAGCCCAAGTGCCCAGCGATCCACGAATGGATTAATACACTGTGGTATATGTACACCATGGAATATTATGCAGCCTTAAAGAAAGATGGAGACTTTACCTCTTTCATGCTTACATGGATGAAGCTGGAACATATTCTTCTTAGTAAAGTATCTCAAGAATGGAAGAAAAAGTATCCAATGTACTCAGCCCTACTATGAAAGTAATGTATGGCTTTCATATGAAACCTATAACCCAGTTATAACCTAAGAATAGGGGGAAGGGGGAAATAGAGGGAAGGAAGGGAGGATGGGGGCGGAGGGAGGGTGATTGGTAGAATTACACCTGCGGTGCATCTTACAAGAGTATATGTGAAACTTAGTAAATGTGGAATGTAAATGTCTTAACACAATAACTAAGAAAATGCCATGTTAACCAGTGTGATGAAAATGTGTCAAACGGTCTATAAAACCAGTGTATGGTGCCCATGATCGCATTAATGCACACAGCTATGATTTGATAAAAAAACAGATGAGAGACGAGAGACGACAGACGAGAGACGAGAGACAAGATGAAAAGAAAAGAAAAGAAAAGAAAAGAAAAGAAAGGAAAAGAAAAGAAAAGAAAAGAAAAGAAAAGAAAAGAAAAGAAAAGAAAAGAAAAGAAAAGAAAAGAAAAAGAAGAAAAGAAAGTAGGCTCAGCGCCCATAGCTCAGCCGTTAGGGCTCCGGCCACATGCACCAAGGCTGGCGGGTTGGAACCCAGCCCAGGCCTGCTAAATACAATGACAACTACAAACAACATGTGGCAGGCGCCTGTAGTCCCAACTACTTGGGAAGCTGAGGCAAGGGACTCGCTTAAGCCCAAGCGTTTCAGTTTGCTGTGAGCTGTGACGCCACTGCACTCCATTCCAGGGCAACATAGTGAGACTCCGTCTCAAAAAAAAGAAAAAAAAAAAATCATGAAAACATTTTATTTTTTAAATGTATCAAACACCACTGTTTCAAGGCTTTGTATTAAAAATGATAAAAATAAATAAATAAATAAATTTTGGCCATGAAGAAAGCCTCAAAAAAATTCAAAATACTGAAAACATTCAGACCAAGTTCTTTGAACACCATGGAATTTAAGTAAAAAATCAATAACAAAAGGATAATTAAAGAACTCCAACTGCCAGAAAACTAAACAATATACTTCTAATATGCATCTAAGTAATTCATAAGCACAGTAAGCAGACTAATGACTGCAACCCTAAAAATATCCTAAACCCAGAACCTGTGAGTATGTTATTTTACTTGGCAAAAGGAATTTCACAAGTGTGATTAAGGTTAAGGATCTTGAGAAGGGGCAACTATCCTGGATTATCCAGATGGGCCCAACTGAATCATACGGATCTTTAAAAATCAGACAACGGTTCCTGGCTGAGGATCAGCATGAAATGTAACTATGAAGGAACAGTCAGAAACGTGCAACACTCCTGGCTTTGAAGATAGAGAAAGGAGGACCAGAAGCAAAGGCATACAGGTGTCCTCCCAAAGCAGGACAGGCAAGGAACTAGATACTCCCCTATGTCACCAAAAGAACACATAGTTCTGCTCACACACTGATTTAACCCAGTGAGACTCATGTCATATTTATAACCCACAAAACCACAAGCAAAAATTTTGTGTTGTTAAGTCATTAAGTTTGTGGTAATTTGTTACAATAGCAATAGAAAACTAATAAAATGGGATAAATTAAAAAAATCAAAAAGAAAAATAGAAAACATTTTGAACTGCTAGTAATTAAGGTATGATATAGTAAAACCTATACAAAGTAGCTAAATAAGTACTTAATGGAAAATTTATTATTCCAAATATACAGAGAAAATAAAAAGTTAAAACTTAAAAAGTGAGGTTCTAATGCCAGAAAAAAAAAAAGACATAAATAAGTAGAAGGAAATAAACAGAAGCCTATAGAATAGAAAACAAACATATAATACTAATATAAACTAACATATAATATTAAAATTAACAATATGGACAAATCCCTAATATGACTAAGAAAAAAAAGAAAAATATAACAAATTGCCAAAATCAAGAAAAACCCCCAAACATCAAAAAGATTAGAAGATATTATAAACAAACAATTCTACAATTAATAAATTCCACCGTTTGTGTGAAATAGACAAATTTCTTGAATAATATAACCTTAGCAAAGTTGACAAAAGAATATAATTCTAACAGCTGAATACCTATATTAAAGAAATTGAATTCACTATTAAAACCCCTGCCATGGAATTATTCTTCCCGATAAATGTATTAAGTATGGCAACTATATTGTGGATATATAGAAGAATGACCCTATTTTCTGGAGATGTAAACTACACAGAGGTGAGAGCTGTGATATCTACAATTTACTTTTTATTTATTTATTTTTCAGAGATGGAGTCTTGCTCTGTCGCCAAGGCTGAGAGTGCAGTGGTACAATCATAGCTCAATGTAGCCTAGAAACTCTGGGACTTAACAATCTGCCCACTTCAGCTTCCTGAGTAGCTGGGACTACAGGCACACACCACCAAATTTTTTTGTAAAGACAGGATCTCGCTACATTTCTTACGCAGGTCTTAAACTCATGGCCTTAAGTGAACCACCCACCTTCTTGGTCTCTCAAAGTATTGGGATCACAGGAGTAAGCCACTGTACCCAGTCTGTAATTTACTGTTAAACTGACTATATATATATATTCAGTAATGCATATTGCATATTGACATCTATTAGTCACTAGCCATTTCTTTTGTTGGGTTTAACAATTCTTACAGTAATTTCTCCACCCCTAAGGAATACTTTTTAAAAAATAAACATCAAATAGTTCACAGAATTCTTTTATGGACAGGTTTCCTGTACAAACATAGTTTGCATTGGAAAGAAAATCACATGTCGCTCAACCGTCGCTTACTTTGCAGCTTTCTTAGATTACAGTGAATCTAAGATAGATATATATGACATAGATACATATAGATATATATGACATCCATCTATCTATATATATATATAATTGTATTAAAAATAAAAATACATATATAGGTATACCTATGATATATATTGCAGGTTCAGATCTAGACCATTGCAATAAAGTGAATACTGTAATAAAGCAAGTCACACAAATTTTTTAGTTTTCCAGTACAAAAAAGTTATGTTTAAACTATATTGTGGTCTACTGTCTCTGCATTATGTTTTTAAAAACAATGCATATGTCTTAATTTAAAATACTTTCATTCAACTCATAAATTAAAAAAAAAGAAAAAACTTCATTGTTAAAAAATACTAACAATCATCTGGGCCTTCAACAAGTAATAATCCTTTTTTTTTTTTTTCCCAGTTTTTTTCAGTTTGAACCCCCCACCTCCGGCATGTGGGGCCGGTGCCCTACTCCTTTGAGCCACAGGCACTGCCCCAAGTAATAATCGTTTTGCCTCAATTATTTATGGCTGCCAACTGATCGGGACAGTGATTGTCTTTTTTTTTTTTTTTTTGAGACAGAGTCTCACTCTGTCATCCCAAGTAGAGTGCCATGGCATCACAGCTCACAGAAACCTCAAACTCCTGGGTTCAAGTGATCCTCTTGCCTCAGCCTCTCAAGTAGCTGGGACTACAGGTGTGTACCACCACACCTGACTACTTTTTCTATTTTTAGAAGAGACAGGGTCTTGCTCTTGTTGGTCCCAAATGCCTGAGCTCAAGCAGTCCACCCACCTCAACCTCCCACAGTGCAAGTCTACAGGCTTGACCCCCTGCATCCCCACAGCACTTTCTTAAAGTAAAACAATGAAATTTGTCACATTCATGGACTCTTCCTTTCAAAAGAGATCTCTCTGTAGCATGCAATGCTATTTGACAGCATTTTACCCACAGTAGGACTTCTTTTCAAATTGGAGTCAATCCTCTCCAACACTGCCACTGCATTATCTATTTAAGTTTATATAACATTTTAAATCCTTTGTTGTCATTTTAACAATATTGACAGTATCTGCACCAACACCAGAATCTCCAAAAAAAAAAAAAAAAAAAAAAAAACTTTCTTTGCTCATCTATAAAAAGCAACCCCTCCTCCATTCAAGTTTTATCATGGGATTATAGCAATTTAATCACATCTTCAGGCTCCACCTGCAACTTCAGTTCTCTTACTGTTTCCACTACATCTGCAATTACTTCCTCCACTGAAGGCTTGAACCCCTCAAGGTCATCCACAAGGGTCAGAATCAACTTGTTTCAAAATCTTGCTAAGGTTGATACTTTGATCTCTCCCAGGAACTGTGAATGTTCTTAATGTCATCTACACCCGACACTCCGTCCCACCAAGTGTTCAGTTGACATTGCCCGGATCTAGCAGAGGATGCACTCTCCATGGCACCTGCAGCCTTACAAAATATATTTCTTAAATAATACTTGAAAGTGAAAATTATTCTCTATTGCACAGGCTGAAGAATGGATGTTGTATTAGCAAACATGAAAACCTCATTATCTCCTTCTACATCTCCATCAGAGCTCTTGGACGACTAGGTGCACTGTCAATGACCAGTCACACTTTGAAAGGAATCTTGTCTTTCTGAGCAGTAAGTCTCAACAATGGGCTTAAAATGTTCAGTAAACCATGCTGTAAACAAACATGCTATCATCCAAGCTTTGTTCTTCCATTTCTTCCCTTCATAGAGCACAGGTAGAGAAGATGTAGCACAGTTACTAAGGGACCTAGGATTTTTCAAATGGCCAATGAGTATTGGCTTCAACTTAAAGTCACCAGCTGCATTAGCCCTCTAAAAAGAAAAACAGCCTGTCCTGTGAAGCTTTGAAGCCAATCATGAGCTATCCTCCCTAACCATGGAAGTCCTTATAAAGTTGTTTGTCTACCTTGAAAACCTGTTGTTCAATATAGCCACCTTCATCAATGATTTTAGCTGAATCTTCTGGATAACCTGCAGCAGTTTCTACATCAGCACTTTCTGCTTCACCCTGCATTTAGATGCTATGAAGATGGCGTCTTTCTTCAAACCTCACGAACCAACCTCTGCTAGGTTTCAACTTTTCTTCTTCACTTCCTCACTGCTCTAAGCCTTCACAGAATTGAAGAGAGAAATAGGGTCTTGCTCTGGATTAGGCTTTGGCTTAAAGGAATATTGTGGATGGTCTGATCTTTTATCCAAGCCAATAAAATTTTATTCCTATCATCAATAAAACTGTAACACTTTCTCCTCATTTGTGTGTTTATTGAAGCAGTACTTTTAATTTCCTTCAAGAACTTTTCCTTTGCATTCGTAACTTGCCTAAGGATTTGGCATAAGAGACCTACCTTTTGGCTTATCTACATGCCTTCCTCACTCAGCTTAATCATTTCTAACTCTTGATTTAAAGAAGGAGACATGCAACTCTTCCTTTCACTGGAACACTTAGGGGCCAAAATAGGGTTATTAACTGGCCTAATTCAATATTGTTGTGTCTCAGGTAATAGGGAGGCCCAAGGACAGCAAGAAACACAGGGGAATAGCCAGTCACTGGAATGGTCAGAACATACAAAATACTTACTATTAAGTTCACCATCATATATGAGCACAGTGCACAGCCCACAAAATAATTATAGTAGCAACTTCAAAGATCACTGAGCACAGATCACCATCACAGATATAATAATAGTAAAAAATCTTGAAATATTGTAAGAATTACCAAAATGTGACACAGAGACATGAAGTGAGTATATGTTGTTGGAAAACGGCACCAAGAGACTTGCTCAACACAAACCTTCAATTTATAAAAAATGCAATCTCTCTGGGCAGCGCCTATGGTTCAAGGAGTAGGGCACTGGCCCCACATACTGGAAGTGGTGGGTTCAAACCTGGCGCCAGCCAAAAAACTGCAAAAAAAAAAAAAAAAAAAGGCAATCTCTGCAAAGTGTAATAAAGCAAAACACACATATACCTGTACAAGTGAAGTGTGCCGCGGAAACTTAACTATAGGTTCAAGAGCACTGTGAGATTAAAAAGGTTGAAAAGGCTCAGCGCCTGTGGCTCAAGGGACTAAGGCACCAGCCACATACACCTGAGTTGGCGAATTCGAATCCAGCCTGGGCCTGCCAAACAACCAGGACAACTGCAACCAAAAAATAGCCGGGCGTTATGGCGGGCACCTGTAGTCCCAGCTACTTGGGAGGTGGAGGCAAGAGAATCACGTGAGCCCAGGGGTTGGAGGTTGCTGTGAGCTGTGATGCACAGCACTCCACCCAGGGTGACAGCTTGAGGCTCTGTCTCAAAAAAAAAAAAAGAGAGAGAAAGGGTCTTGCTCTGTCACCCATGCTTGAGTGTAGTACCCTGATCACAGCTCCCTATAACCTCAAACTCTTGGACTCAAGGAATCCTCCCATCTCAACCTCTCAAAGTGCACAACCCATCATGCTCTGCCTATGAATAAATATTAGCAACCAAATCCAATGATATATAAAAAGGATAATGTATGTCACAACAGAATAAGGTTTATTTCAGGAGTGCCGATGTTGCTGAACATTCAAAAAACAATCTGTGTGAACCCTCAGGCCCAGAGGATAATGGCAGCCACCCAATATCAAATCTCCTCACATAACCTCTCCAAAGACAAATAAAAGACCCAGAGAGCAAATACATCTACCTACAGCCCACATTTTCAGCATTCATAAGAAACAAAGAACATCATAACCTTCACATTACTATAAAGAAGGAAACAAAACAAATTACAACAGAACTCTTAGTTCCTTTTGCAAGCCAATGCACATGGAGACTAGAAGAGGAAGAGCTTAAAAGATTCTTTCAGGAGCAGAAAAAACATACAGAGGGACACACAGAACTTAAGCAAAAGCACAAGAAAAAAACTACCCCAAGAAAGAGAAAGTCCAACTAAAAGCCAAGATGCTAAACACGGATTGGCACTTGGTAATTCGAAGCCCACGATTTACAGGCTTGAAAGTGAGTTGAACCCAAGCCTGAGTAAAGCTTTCCTCCTGGGGAAGAATCAGATACACGGAGAAAGAATGATACCTCTTCAAGATGGGGCAGTAAAAGGAAAGAAGGAAATGAGAGAAGGGTTAGGATCCTACACAAATAAAAGAGAAACACAAGACACCAACCCCTACCATCATCATCCATCATCCATATAAGAAATTGCACTGAAGAGGGCCAAACCAACAGCAAGGACACTCTCAAACTAGAACCCTGTACTTGCAAGGAATGGGCTTAGAAAAAAGGAGGCTTCATCTATCAACACTTTAGAGATCAGGATAATAATTAGCTTTGAAGAAGCAGCAACCAGAAAGGGACGTGAGAAGGCTCCCAGGGTGCTGGTGGGATTTTGCTGCTTGATCCACATGTGTTATGTGAGAGTGCTCCATGTGTGAAAATACATTCAGCTATAAATTTATGTACTTTTCTAAACATAACCAGCCACCAAGCCCAGTTCTAAAACACTCCTCTTTTTTTTTCTTTTTCTTTAATTTCAGAATATTAGGGGGTACATATGTTTTGTTTACATATTTTGTTTCTGTACAGGTTTAGTCAATGGACTAAAACACTATTTTCTCTGTTAGCTTTGAGTTGATTAGGTTTTTGTTACCTGGAATTGAAAGATTCCAGTTTTAACACAAAACCTGAAACAGGGAATTACCCGAGTGCAGGGAAATTTAAAAAACAACTCTTCACCTTTTCACCCTCTGTCCCTCTCCTACCCACTGCGGCCAAAAAATAAAAACAAAACAAAACAAAATAAAATGTAATTCTCTTTTCATTTGTGAACATAGAGAATAGGGAATCTAAAGACTCTCTGAACCAATAAAGCAGTCCCTTGAGTTCACTACATTAATAATTGCTTTCTCCTATTGACATATTACTTCCTATAACAACTAAAGAATGGAAAAAGCAGAATGCTGATGAGGAGACAAAAAAGGAAGAATCAGTGGCATATTTAAATCATTTCAAATTTTTATTTTTAAAAATCTCAATTTTACCACTTTAAAATGTTTCTTCTAGTCAGTTTCAAAACAGTTAAGATGTAAAAAAAAAAATTCTCAACTAAGGCAATTTATTATAGTACAGAGTACATATTTTATTTTAAAACAGAAAAAAGGCTATGGAATATTTTTGTAATAGAAATATTCTGAGTTTGCTCTATGATGCTGTTGTTTGAAAAGTAAGATCTCAAATTCCAGACGAATGGACGGCAGCCTCCTCATACTTCATTGAGCAGCCCCTCTTTCTCAACTACATTACAATGAAGAACAAAATACACAATAAAGTCCAAAAGGCACAACTGGGTTTAAACTTAAGATAAAAATCTGTGGCAAATGGGATTTACCCGAGGAATGCACTAGTGGTTCAATGTAAGAAAATCAATGTGATTAACAGAAGGAAGGAGGAAAAAAATGTGATTGTGTCAATTGATAGAGAAAAATCATTTGACTGAACCAAATACCCTCTCATGATAAAAACATCCAGAAAACTAGGAATAGAAGGAAACCTTTCTAACATGATAAAGGGCACTTATAAAAAACCAATAACTAACAGCATATTCAGTGGTGAGAAAATCTTTCTCCATAAGAACAGAAACAAGATAAGGATGCTTGCTTTCTGGAAGTTCTGACCAGAGCATTAGGCAAGAAAAAGAAATAAAGGACATACGAATTGAAAGGGAAAAATGTACACCTACTTCTTTTCTCAAATACTATAATCCTATACAGTCATCCCTCATCATTCAAGGGGGCACTTGTTCCAGGAACCTGAGTACCAAAATTGTGGATACTTAATTCCCTTACACACACTGGTGTAGTAATAAGCATACAACCTCACACATCCTCCTGTATACTTCAAATCATCTCTAGATTACTTGTAAGACTTAAAACAATGTAAATGCTATGCAAATAGATGTTATACTTTTTTGTTTATTTTTTCTTGTTATGCTGTTATGTTTTATTGGGTTTTTATTTTCTGAATATTTCTGTTTTGCAGTTAGTTCGAACTGCAGCCAGTTAAATCTGCAGGTGTGGAATCTATGAATACAGAGGGTTGACTACATACACAGATCCCAAAGAATACAAACTCACACACCCCAAAGGAAAAAAAAAAAAAAAAAAAAAAATACTAGAGCTAGTAAATGAACTCAACAAGTTGTTGGGGGACAAGATCAACACACAAAACTCAGTTGTATACCAGAATGAACAATTCAAAAAGAAAATTAAGAAAACAATTCCATTTACAATACTATTCAAAAGAATAAAATATCCAGAAATAAATTTAACCCAAGAGGTAAAAGCCTCGTACACTGAAAACTATAAAACATTACTAAAAGAAATTAAAGAAGATTTAAATAAATGGAAAGATGGCCTGTATTCATACATTAGAAAACTTAATACTGTCAAGACAGCAATATTCATCAAATTCATTCACAGATGTAATGCAATCCCAATTAAAATTCCAGCTGCGTTTTTATAGAAATGGAAAAGCTGTTTCTCAATTTTATATAAAAGTCAAAGAGCCCTAAATTGTCAAAACAACATTAAAAAAGAAGAACAAAGTTCTCAAAGTGGTTCATAAAATAAATAAATAAATAGTAATAGAAGCCAATGGATTTAAAAGGCAAAGGGATCACATCACCATTGCCCATTAAAAATACAGCTTTTGGTATTGCTAGCCTTATGTGATAATGTACTTTGTACCAGACGGGGCAATCATTTTACAATAAAGGAAACTGAAAAATACTTTCATATCATCTTCTGAATTAATAAACACTATAAACAAGCCAATACATTTTATTTTTAGTGTTACATATTTTCATTTCTGAAATTCAGCAAGTAGAAAAACAATGTAACTTGCTTCCTTTTCAAAATTAGGCTTATTACTTTTGTCATTTTATTTATCTATTTCCAAAGCAAACAAGATTATCCTTTGGGTTTTCTAATATTTGAGTAGCTCTTACTCATGGAATAATCAATGGTTCACACTGCATACAGGTCATTATTTTTGAAATATGTCTAGATAGCCCCCAAGAGCCTAACACACATCTATACCTAAGGATGGGCTAAACTATGAATAATGGCTTGGTGTTGTTTATTATACTATATACAAGAATGGAAATGGTGCGGCGCCTGTGGTTCAGTGGGTAGGGCGCCAGCCCCATGTACGGAGGGTGGCGGAATCAAACTGCAACAAGAACAACAACAAAAAAAATGGAAATGATATAAGGTTGTCTTCATCTCTTGGGTGAGGATTATTAATATTAGAAATAGTCCCACTGGTCAAAAAGATCAACAAAATTTTCAAAGAAAAATTAGGTATCTTCAACATCTAGGAACTAATTCATAATGTACACAGAAGGTGGGAAGGAAGAAAAGGAGAGGGATGGGAAGAGAAAAGGAGAAGGGAAAGGAGGGGAAAGGAGGAAATGAGAATGGAAGGGAGGAAAGAATATGAGTGAGGAAGACAGGAGGAAGAGTGGAGGATTAGAAAAGTACAGCATCAGCGACAACAGATATGGCTAGGTACAAATCTATCAGATAATGTCAACAAGATATATACCATATAATCATAGGCCTTATTAATATGCTATTGAGTTGACAGAAACATTTCATTTTGAGGGGTCATCACTCAATTTTATTTTGTATTTTTTTGGAAAAAAGTATTTTATACCCCTCATCATAGTGCCTGGTACATACAAGTAACAAATGCTTGTTTAGTGATCAACCGAATGGATAGACGGCTGAATGAACAAATGGGTAGAAGCAAAAATAATGAATATTCAAAATAAAGACAGCTTTTAAATATTTAATAATGAAAAAAAATTGTTACCTTTCCATTTTAAAGTTAATCTCATTAAGGGAAACGTATGAGAAGTAGCATGGCACAGTGGAAAGACGACAAGATTTAGACTGGAAAAGACCTAGATGAAAATTCCAGCTGAACTCTTACAGTCACGTGTCCTTGAGTAAATTGCTTAATTTATACAAATCTCCGTTTTCTACACCTGTAAAATGGGGATCACATATCTACCTTACTGAGACCACAAACCAGCACTTCTGGAATAAACTACACAAAACCAGCTCTCAAATCAACTTTGTAATTCACAATGTAGCCCACAGATGGGTGTTACTAACAATGCTCGCCATCTGGTAGCTTCCTGTTTTAAATAATTATTCTTGCTAACTAGGTGCCAAGCTTTTAGAATCATTATATTAAATGTTTGCACCCTCTAAATGTTGGTGTCCTTAGACAAAGCCCAGTATGATCAGCCACAGTTCAACTTATGGTGGTAATTGTGAAAATTAAAAATAATGTAAGAGAAACAACTTCCGTGATGATAGGGATGTAATAAATTGTTGACATGTAAACATTTCATTAATATTTTTATGTAATCCATTTGCCATTCTATATTGAGTGGCAATTATTCCATTAAGCTCACACTCAGAGATTAATCCTATCAGCCAAATCCAGTAAGATACAAACGACATGACATAAACGACATGACATAAACGACATAAAGGACATGACAGGATAATATGCACTGCAACATTCTTTTCAAAGATTCGACTGATTCCTCAACCTTGACTTTTGGGTTTTCTCTCCTAAATCTTTAAAAACATGAGAAATTAGAAGACCAGAAGAAACCTTCATTTCAAGAAATATTTCTAGAAAGAATGAATGAAATGTGAGATTCAAAAAGAGAATTCAAAGTTACCACTATCATAGTATGCTTGTTCTCTGCTGGATGGGCACGTAGAACAGCAGGTATTGTATTTTGCATCTAGTCTCAGTTGTAGAAATGCCAGTTAAGTAAGAAAAAAAATCAGGTCACCTTTATCAGATCTACTAACCCTGATGATATCTTTAAGATGAATAGTTTAGTAATAAAATAACAAAACTTGTCAACCCATAAGAATTTTGTAAAGCACTTTTACTTAGCTCTCAAAGATTATTTTCTCTGGATTATCAGATATCCAGAAATAATTAAAAGGCATGTCAATTTAAACACCAGTCACAGGAACAACTATTGTAAAAAAAAGAGTTAAATTTATATAATTTATAGGTAATACTGGTTATAGTGATGTTTCAATAACAATTCTGTCACACTAGAATAAACTCTTCCCAAGGAAGCATCCTTCTGAGCATAAATGTCAAATCAAGCCCATAAACTGGAGCTCCCAAATGCCCCCAAATTAAAGGGTAAGGTCAATGTGTTTGTTAGGTGGTGATGAGTATGCTTTTAAGTAGAATCCATGGACTGGAAGCATTGTGATGACTTTATGTTAAATGTACAACCATGAGGACTGAAATAGGCTCTTTTACATATTGGTTAAAAATCAGAATTCTATGACTGTGATTCCTGTCGTTTGTCTGAATAAAAATTGATCATGTTATGAATTAAAAATAAAAGACTGAAAACAATTGAGTCAATTATTAACTTTTTGGATTTGATGGCAAATTAGCAACAAAAAACAATCCAGACTAGGAATGGGTATTGTGGTTTCAAAAAGACAAGACATACATTAAACACGAGAAATATGCTTACATGGTAATATTCTCTAAGACAGAGGTCTAGCAGGTTTGGTATGAAGTTCTCATGGAAAAATAATTCACCACCACAATCAGCAAAGTAACTAACCAAATGATACAGTCTTTGTTATTTGCTGATATGCATCTATAATTCTCATTTTGATGCAAAGATTTGTATTTTTCTGGTGCCATCAAGTGGTAACATCATGAAATGTTCTAAGATCAAAAGCAAACAACTTAGAAAAATACCACACTGATCTATTTTATCTATGTCAACTGATAAACATAATCATCTGGAACAAAAGGGAAAAAATATCAGAGCAGATTTTTTGCAACGTATCCCCATTTGTACTCCAAACTCAAAATGAGAGTTGAGGCAAAGAACAAAAGTGAGTAGACCTTTAAGACCAGAATGATCCACTAACAAACAAAAACCCAACAGACTGTGAAAGCATTTGAAAAACAAAATTAGGATCAAAATGATCAATCAATCAAATCATGAGAATAAGAGAACTGAAAATTAGTTTTCCTCAACTAGAAACCTTAAAAGTGACAACTAAAATTATAACACCATATCAAGACAACAAAATTGACAGGAAATGAATATCAGAATCAATTATTTGAAACTGTGCTAACAGATTCCAAATGTTTCTATAAGGAAAAAGCAAAGGACTAAAATAAAAGCTCATTCTTATTTAAAAAAACTTACATTCTACTTACAGAAATTCAGCAACTACATTCAGCTCTACATCCCCCAGATCACCACTACAACTAATTAAGAACAGAATAGTAGGGTGGCGCCTGTGGCTCAAAGGAGTAGGGCACTGGCCCCATATGCCAGAGGTGGTGGGTTCAAACCCAGCCCTGGCCAAAAACTGCAAAAAAAATAAATAAATAAATAAATAAATTTTAAAAAGAACAGAATAGTAGGCAAATCCAAGAATCTTTTATGCTTTAGTTGAAAAGCCCATCTCGTTTGTTCTCTTCACCAAGAGTAAGTGCACTAAAACCACCACGTAGGGGCTCGGATTTAAGATGGCAGCTGAGTAACAGCTTCCCTGTAACTGGGCCTGGTGAATCTGGGGAGACAAGAATCCACACACCTCTGGCCGGTGGGACCTGCCTACAATCATCCCTTTGAGGACACAGAGAGCCAGCAAGGGACTTCTGGACCCCAGGAGGAAGACAAAAACAGTGGAAAACTGGCAAGTGGCTGCGTGTGGTCGACCAACCTAATCACGCCGGCAACCGTGAGTACAAGCCGCAGTGAGACTGCAAACTGGAAAGGCCTTACCTGTGAACTTTTTTGGTGTTCTTGGACTTGGCGCTCAGTTGAGCTGCATTGGGGAGAGCTTGAGCAAAAGTGTGGAGAACTTTGGGCACTGTCTGGGGCCCCAAAAGGAGCTACTGAGCTGGGAAAGCCATTGTGTGGAAAAACTGCTCCGGCAAGCTTTGCCCTCAGGGTCCCAGAGCAAGGATC
>CAUYPK010089090.1:0-10697 GCA_963574355.1 Loris lydekkerianus
CTGTAACCCATTTGCAACCTAGGAATAGGGGGAAGGGGGAAAGGGAGGGGAGGGAGGGGGGAGGTGGGTGGAAGGAAGGGGATTGGTGAGAATACACTTGTGGTGCATCTTACAATGGTATATGTGAAACTTAGTAAATGTGGAATGTAAATGCCTTAACACAATAACTGTGAAATTGCCAGGAAGGCTATGTTAACCAGTGTGATATAAACGTGTCAACCAGTCTGTGAAACTAGTGTATGATGCCCCATGATCATACCAATGTACATAGCTATGATTTAATAAAAAAAAAAAAGAATATTTCTTCTTACACTTGTACTTGGAATATTGTTATTATAGTGATTCAGCTTCTTCTATAACCTATTTATTCTTTTCACTGACATGCACATTATCCTCCACCCACTCTCAAATAATTGTATGTACATATGGATCCACGTATATGCACATTTCACTATATATCTTGGACATTTGCTGTATTTGAACTGGTTGAGAATCAGATCACTAAAAGCTGAATTAATGCTATTTGACATAAAAACCAGATGGAGGAATGGGCATGGGTCATGTGTAATGACCCCACTATATAGGGGACAAGTTATCTTTTGCCAAGATGCACTTTCAATTCTCACTAGGGAATCTTGTTCACTTCTGTAACTTCAAGTGCCATCTGAGCCCTGTCCATCTGTGACTAACCTTCAGGCCAAGAATCACTTTTTTTTCTATTCTAATGGAAAAATAATCTTCACACCATATAGATTCTTACTTCCTTTAGCATATATTTTTATGCTAAGTATTCCCTTAACAGTAACCTCCTCTGTACACATTAAATTAGTAAAGAATAAGTAATCCAGCTAACCATCCATTGATTAAGAAGAAACCATTGACTTGATGTCAGATGATATTAGGCATTAACTATCTTGCAGTGACCCAAGAGGTAAATCATGCATGATCCCTACTTGCTCAGAAACATGTCTCATAAAGGCATCCATATGGACAAAGGCAAATTGGCATGCATTTCAAGCTGTTGTATGTAGCCAACTGAAAAGGAAAATAATGAATGGTGAAAATGATTGTAAAAGTTAAAAACCTCATTGCAAATGTTGGATTATAGTTTTAATGTACAGATCAAATATAACTATATGTAAGACATAGGATACTTAACATTCATTATATCTTCATATTTATAGAAAGGTTCTGTCTCTGAAAATAATCAGATTGATATATATTTGACATTATTATTGTTACTATTTTGTTATTATTATAATTTTAGTGCTGTTTACTGGTTCATTGGAAAACATTTGTCAAATTCTGAGCAGGGAGCTGGTTTACTCATGTGTCACCCCGGTGATCACCACTTTATGTGTATCTATGGCTTTAGAAGCAATATTATCAAAGATGAAAGCTTTCCCACCTGTGAAGGAATAGTCTCTAATCAGCAGTATACAAGTAACTATCATGACATCTGGTAAATACTACTAGGGTTCTTCAGTTGAAACTTAGTAGATATTTTCCATTCATTGCTATAAGAGTTGATCACATTTCAAATAATGTGTAGTCATCATGTAATTGTACAATTTCTCACTACCTCTCCTCTTAGGCTTCATTCCAAGCAGCCATCACATCCACCTGAATTATTGCAATGGTGTCCTAACTGGTTTAATAAGCTTCTTCTTTAACCTCCTCAGTCTACTATCAATTAGCATCTTGAGTTATTCTGTTAAAATATAAGTTGATAATGTCATCATTCTGTTAAAAAACTTCTAATACCTTCTGCTCTCAGAATATAAAACAAGTCTATACCATGTCCCTCAAGGCCTAACCTGACAGGTCTATTATAACAATAATAATTAATAAGAATCAAAGTTATGGTTTCCCAAAGTAAAATCATCAGGCACTAAATCATAATAATAATTATTATTATACTTGAGACAGAGTCTCACTAAGTCACCCTAGGTAGAGTTCTGTGGCATCACAGCTCACAGCAACCTCAAACTCTTAGGCTTAAATGATTCTCTTGCCTCAGCCTCCCAAATAGCTGGGACTACAAGTGCCTGCCACAATGCCCAGCTAGTTTTTATTGCAGTTGTCATTGTTTAGCTGACGTGGGCTGGGTTTGAACCCGCCAGCCTTGGTGTATGTGGCCGGCACTGTAACCACTGTACTACTGGTGCCAAGACCCCTTATTTTCTTAATAACTTTCACTATTTTTCTATTCTTCCTTCACTTTGCTACAGAAGCACCACCCTACTTGCCATTCTTGGAGCATGTGGTAATCCTGCCTCAGTGTCTGAGCTTTCTATTTCCTATGACTGACATGTTCATCTCTTAGATATGTGCATGACTCAGTTCCTCACTTCTTTCCATTTTTTTTCTCAGTTCCCACGTTTTCAGGGAGGATATTACTGGCCAACATAACTAAAATACCTGCTCATTCATATCCCTTTTTCACATTTCTTTTATTATGACCACTTATTTTGTAACTTACTATATATTTTACCTACTTTATTAGTATCTGTCATCTTCTGTCTTACACTACAATGGAAGATTGACAAGGACAAAGACTCTTATGTGTTTTACTCACAAATGTATCCCTAGCACTTAGAATATTGACTGGTCTGTAGAAGTATAAGAACACACTAATCTAAGAAAATTTTCACAGTTTCTTTGACAAAAACAAAATTATAAAATGTTTAAATGCAAAGCTAAAATGAATCTTCATCTTATTTTACCATATACGTAACTTTAAGCAAACAGCAAAGTAAATCTAACCAAATATTCTGCCCAATACTGCTGCTATCTTCCTTCTTATTCACATTGTCATTCATTTATGTATCTAGTGATATATTCCTCAAAGTAACGCCAAAAAAAAAAAAAAATACATAAAAAGTGTGTGGTAGCTTCAACCAATCAATAAAAAAAGTCATGTAATTAAGAAAATTTGTTTTTTTTCTCAAAACGGTTTTTGTAGTGGGTTTGAACCAGAAGGTGATGGTAGCGGAAGCCCCCCCAAATTTTTTGCTAGGTTATCTTTCCTGGCAAAACTAGGGTAAACTTAAAACCATGGAGAATCATTAATTTCATTCAATGATATATATGAGCATCAGGCAAGGGAAATGGTAGTAAGAAAACCTGATATTATTTATCAAAAACTGCTAACAACTTTATAGCTTTTGAGAAATAAAATCACATCTTAGGCAGACTACGGAGTACAATTTGCATATTTATCTGTTGGTAGTCTTATTGGACCATTATATGCACAACTAAAATGATCTTTCTAAGGTAGAAATTGTTAAAATTATTAGCAACATACAAGAATGGCCCTGTTCATTTGCCTTGTGAATGAGCAAATGAAACTTCTGTACAAACAATAGAAAAGGCAAACTATGTTTGCCTTCAGAATCAAACTAATCAATGTAGGCATTTGTTATAGCAGAAAGGTTTATTTTGTCTCTTGACATGTTGACCTACAGTTTTTTATTGTCAGATGCCAAGAAATTGGTTAGGTTCAATTGCTCCTCTTTCCTATTTCATGCAAAGAGAAAAAAAAAAAATAGAACTATAAGTCACCACTCATGATTTCTAGAAAATTGTTCAACATGGCCACACTTTCAGGAACAGGAAATCTGTACAAAACAATGCAACTTTAAAGTTTTCAGATATGATGGAAATTTTCTTTGTTTTTATTGAGTCTGGTTTAAAATTAGACGTATGGACAAATACATAGATTGTGAACTATTCAAAGGCATTTTATAAACCCAACCCATATCCATGCACACATACATCAAAATCAAAACTCCTTCTTGATTCTCGGCTTTAGTGTGTGATGATTCCAAATGTAATGTTTCTTGAAGTGGAAACCCTTCCATTTCATTCACTTAGGGAAACATATGTGAGAAAATTACCTTTGAATCAAAGTTATGGTTTCCCAAAGTAAAATCATCAGGCACTAAATAAGTTTAATCTGTGATACCGGATTTCACTATCAATTTGTAGAACTATGTTAATGTGCATTCAGATTTGATGGATAGCTCTAAAATGTTTGCTTTGACTCACTCCAATTCATCTGCTTTCAAAGAGGATCATAGAAGAAATATTCAATTTTTGAAATATGCATACAAAACACATGACTTAGGATAAATATCAGATTAGTGTTTAGACTTTATAAAGAGAAAAGGTAGAGATAATTATCTGGGATAAAAGACATAAAGGATCTTGAGGTGTAATTATTATCACAATTGGAAATTATGTCTTATTTCGCAAGAAGACAAGTAACTTTGACAACAACAAAAAAAAGGATTAAAAAATAAAGAAGGGATAAAAGACCACATGATAGTGTACAATGATGTTCTCGTGATGTGACATCTATCTCCTTTTTTTCCAGTCAGACCGGCAAGAAATTTATATACAGTTACTTGTTATTAGGTTTTTACGTTTGTTTGTTTTTTTTTCCCCAAGGTGCTGATAGAAACATTTCCATCATGCCTCAACTACTTAGAAGAAATAATATGGGTAGGAGACAATAACATGTGGAATATATTATACAAGAGGGAACACAGGAGTTCAACATAAAAATGAAACTTAAATTTTTTAAAAGAAGAAGGAAAAGAGGCAGCTTGCATGTCCAGAATTGGCAAAAAAAAAAAAAAAAAAAAGCTGGGAGTGAATCCCTACGGCAGGCAAGAGTAAGTAATATCTATCTGCAGTCCACTTTTCTACTGGGAATCATACAATCCGAGAGACAAGAGAGCACCTTAACCCTACCAAGCTCTGAATATCAATTATGCAGTGGCCAGGAGACTATAAGGAGGCAGTTCTCCAGGGAATGTTTCATGAACTCCCTTGGACCCATGCAGGTAAAGTAAAATGGAATTCTCGATCCTAGCTCTTAACAGGCTGTGTACAGATCTGGAAACTAGCACCAAAATGAGTCTTTGATGTTGGAAAGACTTGGACTGAAGCTGGAGACTCTATAAGGGTTCCTGCATCTAGACCTGAGAAACAAGTGTGGCATGATCTCCAGCTGCTGGCACTGGCAATGGGCTTCCCCCACCACCCATGGAGACATGAGCAGGAGGAGAGTTACTGTTAAGTCACCGTAATAAACCTGACAACATCTACTATGGCATAGGATTGAGTTACAGACTAGATGCAAAAATATACTAACTGAAAAGCCTGATTTGCTGCCACTGTTGGGTCCACCAGGACTGGGACATGAGAGAAAAGTAAGTCCGACTCCCATCATCAAAGCAGTAGCCACTAGGACCATATCTCCCTTCCCATGCTAAGACCTTAGAACAGCAATGGTGGCCTCTCACACAAGCATTTCACCAAGGGCCTGAAAACTGCCCCACCACTCCTCTCAAAGATAGTGCATATACCTGCATTGGGGGTCCCAAGTCTAAGATTTTCCTGTCCAACTTTCACTCAGCTTCACACATCCCTCAAGACAGAGCATGTGATATAGGCTTTTGGGAATTTCACAACCCAATTTACTACTTGGGACACCTGAACACTTCTCCTAGAGAACAGAGGCCAGACATAAATCCCACTATTACCACCGTAGTTGGCATTTACCTACAAGCACCATCTACTGGCCTAGAGGCCAACCTCCTCAACCCATTGCAACAACTGCTTATGCAAGAGCACTGCCTTTGGAAACTAGAAGAGTGTCTCATGACCACTTCATTGCCCATGCCACCTATGCTGCCCAGAAGATTGAGAACCTTCTCATGCACCCAGTATACCACTACTACATCTGGCATTTGAGAAAGCCACACAAAGGCCCATGAATCAGCCTTCCTTGAACTTCCAAAGTAAGTGCCAGCAGAGATTGCCTCAGAGCACTAATATAGGTATGCTTAACCCACCACTGCTACTACCTAAAGGTGAAGAAGGTCTGATCAGGTATTCTAGTTCCCACCACAACTTAACTATAGCCTAAACCAGTAACTTCACCCTGATACACAGAGGATTCCACAGTTATCACTAAATCTACTTACAGTGAAGGAAATGGTAGCAATTATTTGGCACTGACTATACCCTGAAGCAAAGCCAAATAGCCCTTACCAACTATTATCATAATAACATCTTCAAGAAAAAATTCCTGTCTCAATGAAAATAAATTCAAAAATAAGAAATGACTATTCCTTGAGATGCACAAAATAAGTGTAAAGGTACAAGAAGTATGAAACAGCAAAGGATTATAATACTCTTAAAGAACACAATAATTCTCCAGAAATAGGTCTTAATCCAAAAAGAAATTTGAAAGTTCCAGGTAAATAATTCAAAATATTGATTTTTTTATCATGCTCAAGGACATGCTAGAGAAATCTGAAAACTAAGACAAGAGAAATCAGGAAATCAATGCAGGATATGAATGAAAAATTGGCCAAGAAGATAGATGCCTTAATAAACAGAAATTCTAGAACTGAAAAATTTGTAGAAGGAATTACAAAAATGCATTCAAAATTTTTAAGAATACACTAGACAAAGCGTAAGAAATAATCTCAGAATTTGAAGATAGGCCTTTGAAATAATTGAGTCACACACAATAAAAGAAATAAAAAATTGTAGACATTTAGGAGTACATAAAGTAACTAAAGTTATAAATTGCTGACATTCCTGAAGAGAAAGAAATATCAAAAAGTTATAAAACTTATTTAGTAGAATTAATGAAAATGTTCCAATTCTAGCAAGACATTTAGGCAGCCTCATACAGGAGGCCCAACAGTACCAAGGAAAATACATTTCAGAAAAGACTTTAGCATGACACATTATAATCAAACTGTAATAAAGCCAAAGCGAAAAAAAATAATTTTTAATGAGCATGAAAAAACCATGTAGTTGGGCAGCACCTGGGGCTCAAAACAGTAGGGCGCCGACCCCACATGCCAGAGGTGGCAGGTTCAAACCCAGCCTGAGCCAAAAAATTAATTAATTAATTAATTAATAAGAAAGAAAAAAGAAAAACCATGTAGTCACCTGTAAGAATGACCCCATTAGACTAATATGGACATAGCAGAACTTTGAAAGCCATAAGAAAATGGGTTAAATAGGATAGGGTTTTCAAAGTGATAATCACATATTTACCTTCCAGCTAAACACAAAGGGAAAAAAGACACTTTGTAAAAAATACATATGGATTCAAATAGTTATAGCAGTACAATTCACAGTTATAAAGATGTGGATACTACCCAAATGCTCATAAATACATAAGTGGATTAACAAAATGTGGCATATGTATATCATGGAATACTACTCAATCATAAAAATAATGGTGACCTAATACCCTTTATAACAACGTGTATGGAACTGGACATCATTCCTCTAAGTGAAGTATCACAAGAGTGGAAAAATATGTACCACATGCCTTCACTATTTAATTGGATCTAATTGATTAACACTTACATGTGCATATGGAAATAACACTCATCAAATTCAAATAGAGAGAGAGGAAGGGGGTGGGTAAATTTATATCTAACCAGGATATAACCATGTGCACACTGTGTGGATGATGAACATACTTATAACATTGACTCAAATGGTACAAAAGCAATGTATGTAACAAATCACCAATAATTTTTTCTAAATAAACTACTGTATATATGCATGTGTGTGCACATGTATGTATGTATATTATGTGTATATTCCAAATATGTATTCCTAAACTTTTACCATCTGGGGTTGGATTTAACTTCATTATACCAGTTAATGAATGCTTAGGTATCCAGTGATCATGAGAAAACCATGTTTATTAATATGAAATAAAGATAAAATGACCAGATAGTAATTTTATAAGTATGAAATACACTTATGAGTTTTAGTTACCTACTTTAAAAAATTTATTAATCATTCAAGAAAAATTTTAATAAATGTGTACTAATTTTCATTTACTGAACTAGACCGTAGAGATATGATCAGGAATAAAATAGACGATCTCTTTTCTTACAGTGTTTACATCCTAATGGGGAAATGGACAATAAACAAGTAGAAATGTATAAGCAGTACATGTTGTACTTTGAAGTCCATAACAATGGACCTGAGATGGTGAACAATACAAGTAGTCCTTCACTAGATAGAAGGATCAGGAAAAGCCACTCTGAACATAAGATATACAAATGCCACCATACAACGTTAGGGGAAAGCATCTCAGGCAGAAATGAATTTTTTTGTTGTTGTTGTCAAAGACCCAAGGATTAGTAAATACTGAGTGTGTTAAATAAACTGAAAGAACACCCTCAGAGCTGAAAGTGAATAAATACAGGGGACAGCGGTATCAAATTAGACGGGAGAAGTAGGCCAAGGATAGCATATTAAAGGCCCCATATGGCATATAAAGGAGTTACTATTTATTTGAAGTGAATAAACTTGAAGCACCTATGAACTGTAAGCAGCAGGCTGATGTGATCAAATTATATTGAGGACAATGTTTTGTTGAGGAGCGTGATTTAAGTCCTTGTTAGGAAATCGCTGCAATAATCCAGGCAACGGGTGATTGTGGTCTGGAATAAGGTGATGACAGTGACAATGGAGAAAAGAGAGTGGATTTGAGATTTTGAAGGTTAAACAATCGTGCTTGGTGATTGTTTGAGAGTGGACTGGAAGGTGATAGTGAAGGGAGAGAGAAGAAAAAGGAGTCCTCAGAGATGACTCCATTTATGACTTGAGTATTGAATCAATTGGGATATAATTATTAATAAGAGAAATATTATAGGAAACAGATTTAGGAGGGAAAAATTTTCTGTAATGGACAGGCTAAGTTTGTGATGGCTGTGAAATTACCAAATGGAAATGACAAGTAGGTAGTTTAAAGCATGGGTCTTAAGCTCAGAGGAAAAATGGAAATATTAATTATTCATCATCACCATGACCATATTTAAGTATATGGGTTTATCTGGGCCACCCAGGAACAGGGTAAAGAGAAAGTTCATAATCAAGTCTTCAGAAACCTCATACATGTCTCTTAGACATGGAGTAGGATCCTTGAAAGAAAAATAAGGAAAAGAATGGACAATGGGGAAGAAGAAAAATCAGTAGAGAAGGGTGATATGTGATGATAAAAAGAGAAGACTACATGTATTTCAAGAAATCTTGTGGTCAAGCATGCCTATGTTTATGAAAAATATGTTGACAGAGCAGTATTTGTTAGATGTGGCTACAAAAGTTGCAGCTGGACCTTAGCAACTACAGTTTCCATGGAATGATGGAGGTAGAAAATATTTTGATGGTACTGGTATTCAAGTATTGTCATTAGACTAGCAGTATTAATAACATGTGGGAGGCCAGGCATGGTGGCTCACACCTGTAATCCTAGCACTCTGGGAGGCCAAGATGGGTGGATTGCCTGAGCTCAGGAGTTTAAGACCAGCCTGAGCTAGAGCAAGACCCCCATCTCTAAAAATAGCCAGGCATTGTGGTGGGCACCTGTAGTCCAAGCTACTTGGGAGGCTGAGGTAAGACAATCACTTGAGTCCAAGAGTTGGAGGTTGCAGTGAGCTGTGACACCATGGTACTCTACTGAGGGTGACAAAGTGAGACTCTGTCTCAAAAAAAAGTCATAATTACTTATTAAAAATACCCCCCACTACCTACTAACTCAAAAATACATTAACTCTGAGGATATTACTCAGAAATCTGTGTTTTCTAAAGTATTCCAAATTATCCTGATACACATTGAATTATAAGAACCTTTTGCTCTGTGGTTTGAGTTTTAAAAGAAGAGTGAGGGATTATAGTCAGAATGTGTAGACAACATCTAAGATACATGATTTTAAAAATACTTCAGTGGAATTTGAATGGAATATAGTGAATAAACACATTCATAATAATTGTATGAATTTCTGGATTTTCCCTTAATCAAAACACTTAATGCTCTTTGAGTGTTATTTGTCTTGTTAAAAAAAGATACAAAATTCCAGTGGTAAAAAGGCCAGTCTTTAATACTCTGAGATATAGATGAAGATGAAGATATGTAATAATACATTAGAGGAGAAATTAAATATACTATAAGATCAAAATAGAACTCTAAGATGATATCAAAAATGAGCAAAGCACAATAAAGACAGATGGCAATTGGAAATAAGATTTATAATATGTCTCAGAACTAATCAAATAATGATAATGTGCATCAATACAGAGGTACATAGGACTGGAAATGTGTTTTATTACTGTAAGCACTGCAAAAATGCATTTCCTTTCTCAATACACACATACCTCTCATACCATCTGATATGTATTTGCTTTATATTTTCAAAATAACTTTTTGTCCTTTCCTCATTTTTAATTTTTAAATTTTAAAATATTTAATTGACAAATATAAATAATACACAAAATGTACAAGGTAATAGTCTGATATAAATATACATTGTGTAATGATTATGGCAATGAAATTAACGAACATATCCATCATCACCCATAGTATGTATTAGGCCATCAGACATTAATTTTATAACTAAAAGTATATACCATTTCACCAACATCTCCCCATTTCCCCTACCCCCAAGTCCGTGGCAAACACTACTATATTCTCTGCTTCAGCTAGTTTAACAATTTCAGATTCTACACTCCAAGAAGATCTAGAAAAGAGAAGAAAAGAAATTTTAGAAAATCCCCTGTGGACGGGCCTACATGGTTTTTTACCCTACCTTCTTCCCCTGCTACCCTTATTTACCCTTCACCTTTGGGCCCTGTATCCTTAAAAA
>CAUYPK010089094.1:0-10352 GCA_963574355.1 Loris lydekkerianus
TCAGTTTAAGAAATGTCCCTTCTATACCAATTTTCTTAAGTGTTCTGATCATGAAGGGATGCTGGATATTATCAAAAGCTTTTTCTGCATCAATTGAGAGAATCATATGGTCTTTGTTTTTTAATTTGTTTATGTGCTGAACATTCATATGTAGTTGGAATGGGGTTAATCTAATTAGCAGGGGCAGCAATGATAATGAAGTAGAAGAGATGGCTCAGAATAAAAAGGTTAAAATAAATATACAAGGTTGCTTGAACGATTAGAGAGTACCTCTGTCTACATGATGGAACATTAGGAGAGGACTACTTGGCTGTGTGCAGTGGCTCACACCTAAAATCTCATTTATGCAGGAAGATTGCTTAAGCTCAAAAGTTCAAAACCAGACTGGCCAAATAGTAAGGCCTCATCTCTAAAAATAAAAAAATTTCAAAATTAGCTGGGGGGCATGAAAACCCACATCTGCAGTCCTAGTTACTCAGGAGGCTGAGGTGGAAATTCCAGGCTGCAGTGAGCTATGATTGTGCTACTGCATTCTAACCTGGGTGACAGAGAGAGAAATTCCATCTCTAAAAAGTTTTAGGCTGGGCACAGCAGTTCACACCTATAATCCTAGCACTTTGGAGGCCGAGGTGGGTGGATTGCCTGAGCACAGGAGTAAGAGCAAGCCCTAGTCTCAACTAAAAATAGAAAAAACTAGCTGGGCATCCTAGTGGGCTTCCAACTACTTGGGAGGCTGAGGCAAGAAATGCTGTGAAGTTGCTGTTGCTTGCTCAAGCCCAAGAGTTTGAGGTTTCTGTGAGCTGTGATGATGCCATGGCACTCTACCCAGGGCAACAGAGTGAGACTCTGTCTCAAAAAACAAACAAACAAAACAAAAAAGAAGGAAAGAAAGGAAAATAATTTTTTAAAAAGAGGATTGCTTATTCATGAGCACGTGTTGTTTTTAAATTTTTATTTATTTTACAGTTCTCTTTCTTTCCTTTTTTCAGTAGCTTCTCCCTCTCCAGACCCATGCATACTTCCCATTCTTTCTGGTCATATTGTTGTTTAGAAGAAGACTGGGCTCTAGGACAACTACTCTAATGCTCAGTATTATAAAGTCTATTAAAATATTATAGTTTTGTACTGTAGATTCACTATGTGGTAAAAAATACTTCCCATTACTTGTGTATCAATAAAATCTCTTTGAAAATCATAAAAATAGCCATGCAATAATTCCTGCATTTATCAGTTGGACATCTCTGTCTTTTAGAAAGCACAGTGACATCTGTCTCTATGGAGAGAAAAAGAAATCCAACACCCACAGCAGGATAAAATTAAAATAATTCTCATACTCTTTGCATTTTTTCATAAGACATTAATATGCTCAGAAAACACTGGAAAGAGAAGCTTGAGAAACGAAGAAAAAATCTTACCAGACTATTTATTACACAAAACTGCTCTTAGTTGAGTATCATCCCTCAGAAACAGACTGTAAAAATTTAAAATATAATCATATGAATAAGCACACATGGTTCTTAAATTAGTCATAAATGAAACTGAAATAATTCTCATATATTGTTTTTCTTACATCTATTTGGCATTATCCTCTCCAGCTTTTTAAAGTCAGTCAAATGTTTTCTATTTGTGTATGCTAAGATCAAAAGAGTCATCTTAGTCATGAATTAGCTTAGGCAGTGAATACATATCTAATATCATTTGTTTTCTACAGCTAAACTGTCAGAGGTCAGAGGATTTGTTCACTTAAAAATTTAGCTCAAAGTCATTCAAATAGGGAATAATCTCTATAAAACTGACTATTTTTAAAGTGTTACTGATATTCAGAAAACATCTGCAAATGAAAAGTAGCACACTGAGCAGTGGCTCCTGCCTGTAATTCTAGCACTCCAGGAGGCTTGAAGTGGGAGGATTGCTTGAGCTCAGGAGTTTAAGACCAGGCTAACAGCGAGACCCCATCTCTACTAAAAATCTACTAAAAATTGAAAAATTAGCCACATGTTGTAGCAGGCACCTTTAAGGTTGGAGTTTAAGGTTGGGTACTTTACTAATGGTACTAAAGGTACTAAGCTAATGCCAAGGTATTCTAGCCTGGGATAACAGAGCAAGACTCTGTCTCAAAAGAAAAAAAAAGGAAAGGAAAGGAAGCAGTGACTTTTTGCATTTTTTAAATCACTTATTGTGGTATTACAAACACTAAAGGCAGGAAGAGCGTTGTATATCTATTTATATTTCGGGAAGTTATGCTTAAGAACACAAGGGATACAATTAACCTCTGCCCTGACAATATATGAAGTTTATTGAGATATACTTTGAATTTTGTGACATTTTCTAGAATAAAAAAATCTCTTGAATTAAAATAAACACACGTATGTTTTAGTACATTAAGTCTTAGTTTTGATTTTCTGACTTAAATCTTTAAGTATGATGTTAATCCCTTCATTATATATAAAAGTGATCTTTTGTTGCATCTAGACTTTGCATAGATAAATAACATTTTAGAAAAATAACTACCTAGAAACAATGATTATACAAATAGAATTTCCTTTTTCTGAGACTTCTCAGAATTCATATTTTTTAAGCAATTACTGTAATCATCTCCTGCATTGCCTCCTATCACATAAACATCACACAAACAGATGACCTACAGAAAAATCTAGACAACACAGCATATTATCATCAGTACTAAGATATCCTCCTTAGGGCATGATACCCCAGGTAGGTAATAAATTATAACTCTTGTGTGTCTTACAATAGTAATATTTCTTTAAACCATGTGACACTACAACGGAATTCTTATCTGAAATAGAAATTTGTAACAAGATTCATAAAATGGGCCAGAAACAAAAGGGAACAATATAAGATTTTTCTCACTGTAAACTGGATTCTTATAATGAATTCAGTATTCCCACGTGGAATAATGAATTTATTGGCTAATGCATGCTATTCACAAAATTCTGGTCACTAATATGGTCTTTTTTGATTCAGTTAGGTTGGTACAAAGAACGACTGCTACACAAATATATGCTCCACTTCATAAAGAAAGCTCAGTTGAGTACATATGTAAAACTGTATAACCAGTGGAAGCCTAGCGTCACGTGGGAAAAGTCAAAAGTTTATAATTCAGTCAGAAATATAATTTTTATATAGAAAATATGAACACAACTACTTCTATAAAAAAGAATTTAGGGAATTATTCTTTTAAAGCACACCTTACTATTTATTGCCAGTATTTAATTTCATAAGCACCAAATAAGGCAACATAAAAGTTTGATTAAAAAACAAGTTCTTAGTATAATGTAATAAAGACAAAATTGTCAAAAGCTATACCATTATTTCTTTCTCAAAATAAACAGGTTTTCAAAGGTTGCCTCTATAGAAGCAGAACTCAACTTAAAAAAGGGGAGAGTTCTACAAGTCTACTTGTAAATAGGTCATTCAAGATGTAGAAATAAGTCTTCCCCCAAAATATCCTTTCTGGGGTGACAAAAATCTTCCATATTTGGAAGTCGTGGTCACATAGAAATATATCTTTAAGTCATCAAAACTGGGCTGGGAGTGGTGGCTTACGCGTATAGTCCTTGCACTCTGAGAGGCTGAGGTGGGTGGATCGCCTGAGCTCAGGAATTGGAGACCAGCCTGAGCAAGAGCAAGAGCAAGAGCAAGATCTCGTCTCTAACAAATAGCTGAGTGTTGTGCCAGGTGGCTATAATCCTAGCTACTTGGGAGACTGAGGCAAGAGGATCATTTGTGCCCAAAAGTTAGAGGTTGCTGTGAGCTATTATTCCATGGCACTCTACCCAGGGTGACAAAGTAAAACTCTGTCTCAAAAAATAAATATAATAAAATAAAATGAAATAGCTGAATATTGTGGTGGGAGCCTGTAGTCCCAGCTATTTGGGAGGCTAAGGCAAGAGAATCACTTGAGCCCAAGAGTTTGAGGTTGCTGTGAGCTATGATGACACAATGTACACTAGCCAAGGCAGCAGAATGAGACCCTGTCTAAAAAAAAAAAAAAAAAAGACTAAGTGACTGGAGTCACCATTATAACAGCTAAGATTAAGATACTACTGATTCTGTTCCCAGTCATTGCAGAAGTCAAAAAAAAAAAAAAGTACTACTGATTCCCACTGCAGTAGTTTTCCTATTATACCATCTGTAGTGAGAATCACTTCTCATTTTTATAAGACACATTTGGTACTTAAATATTTAACAATTAATGAAGGACTTTTCATGTTAAACTCAGAATTGAGTCAATTTCTGAATAGTGAGGGATGAGATGTATTTTGGCTGTTTGTGCCAAAAAAAAAAAAAAAATCACTAATTTTCTTACTGTCACATAAATGTGAAAGTGACAAACATCTTTAAATAACTTCATAGTAGCGAATTGTTGAGATAATATACGATAAACCTTTGTTGTCTTCCTTTTTTCTACTATCATTGTCATAAGATCATGGATACTATATACATATTTAAATAATCACAAAATTACAGAAAAGTTTCAAGTATAGTACAAATAACTTTGCCCTTAATCTCTGAGAATAAGCTGCTGACTTGAGGACCCTGAATATCTTTTTTTTTTTAAATTAATTAATTAATTTATTTATTTATTATTATTTTTTTATTATAGATAAAAATATGCACCATAGATGTGGCCCAACCCATCACCCTCCCTAGGACCCTGAATATCTTAATATGCACTTTCTATGGACAAGAACATCATCATACATAACTGGAAATTAACACTAACACACTATTACTATGCAATCCTCAAATGGCATTCAAGTTTTGTTGATTAACCTAATAATGTTAAAACAAAAGGATCCAGTTCTGAACTACATTACATTTGATTGTCAAACCTTGCTACTTCACTTTAGAACAGTTTCTCAATTTTTCATTTATTTTCTTAACTTTGACACTGTGGATTATCATATTCTTCAATTTGTGTTCCTCTGATATTTCCTTAAGATTTTACATGCCGCGTGTCTTTGGCGACTATATTTTCATTGCAACCTGTTGGGGGCACACAACATTGACTTGCCCATTACAGGTGATGTTTGTTCATTTAGATCACTTGATTAAAGTGGTGTCTGCCAGGCTTTTTCATTATGAAGTTACTCTTTCTTCCTTTGTCATTAATGTATTCTGTAGGGAGGTACTTAGAAACTATATAAGATGCTACTTCTCATTAGACTTTAAATTTACTGATTGGTATCCATGTAGACTCATGGTCTCTTATTTTACTTAATTGGTTAACCTGTTATAAATATTTGATGCTTAAATTGCCCCAGACTTGCCTGTGGGAATCTCTTCTGATTGACTTCTGAGTAAGTGTGAGAGAGTGTGTGTGTATTTTGCTTTAACATGTCTCCATCATTCTTGGTGCAATTCCTTGCTTTCTAGTACAGGATACTTTGGGACCTGTCTTATACTTTCTTTGCACTAGACCAGTGTTTTTCCACCTTTTTATCTCACAGCACACTTGAACCTATAGTTAAACTTCTGCGGCACAGTTAAATTATATTGATCAAAAAAAGAATATACAGGCGATTGCACTAATGTACACAGCTAAGAATTAAAGAAAAATAAATAAAAAGAACATACTTCCTTTTTTTTTTTTTTTTACAGATTTTGGCCGTGGCCGAGTTTGAACCCGCCACCTTTGGTATCTGGTGCCCTACTCCTTTGAGCCACAGGTGCTGCCTGAACATACTTGCTATTCTTTGAACTTCTTTTGAAAATAATTAATGATATTTAAAAATGTGCACAGCACTCCAGTTAAAAATCACTGCCCTAAGCCAGGCATGGTGGCTCACACTTGTAATACTAGAACTCCGGGAGGGCTAGGCAGGTCGATTGCCTGAGCTCACAAGTTCGAGATCAGCCTGAGCCAGAGTGAGACCCCCCCATCTCTAAAAATAGCTGGGCGTTGTGGTGGACGCCTGTAATCCCAGCTACTCGGGAAGCTGAGGCAAGAGAATTGCATAAGCCCAAGAGTTAGAGGTTGCTATGAGCTATGACATCACAGCACTCTACTAGAATAGTGAGGGATGAGTGGAGGTGACAAAGTGAGACTCTTGTCTCCCAAAAAAAAAAAAAAAAAAAAAAAAAAAAATCTGTCCTAGACCCATCTTTATTACCACCACTCTCCTACACAAATGACTTCTTCACTTTAATTTGGTTTTAACAAGCCTCACCAGATCAAAGGCCACACCAACCTCCCTCATTCAGATCACACTCTGACATCCCACCCCACCTCCATCCTGTGAGGACATTCTTCTCACCCTGCTCAAATTCTGACATTCTATGTTGTCCTCATCTCTGTATAAATGTTCTTCTCATTCTGTTTAGGTTTCAACACCCTGTAGCAGACTGCCCCTGAATACCCTCTTTGAGTTGCTTATCCTTGGATTCTCTATATTAGCCCATGTCTCTAAATAGTCTCTTCACTTGGTTTGGGCTCCAATATCCCATGCTAGATTGCTCTTCCTTCCTCACCATATTCAGGTTTTTGACACTACCGTTCCCTAATGTTCTCTCTCCCCAGCATACATACCCACTTTGCTCTGTCCCATTTAATGATATTAGGATGAAGGGGAAGGGAAAGGCTTAATATATAAATTTAACATAGTAGAACTAATTAATTTAAGCTACAGACTCACTCTCCATTGTAGAAATATTCAGGGGAGATATCTATTATGTTTTTTCTTAGCATATGATAATCTACCTCAGACAAAAATAAGAGGTGAAAATTAAGGATGTTCAAGTTGGAGGTTATAGCCTTAGAAAAAATTCCGAGTCTGTAAGTGAACAGGTAGGGTTAGGGACCTGATTGTTAAAATAAAACTCATGATTTAGTAAAATCCTGCAAGGTATTTATTTGTAAGAATGTGTGAACTACAATTTCAAACAGGCTACCAAAACTTTCGTTATAAGTGGTCAATGATGAAAATGAAATTAATTTAAATTTTATTAAAAGTTATAAATAGGAACTCAAAAAATTTATAGCAGCCACACAAAATAAGTTCAGGTACTGCAGACATACTGTTACTTACTTTATCTACACAATCATCAAAAAATGCCAGGCTTGCATCTTTATCACTCACAAAAGAACATTCTTCAATGAAACGAATAAACATTTGTGTTTTGGTCATCATATTATAGAATTTCTGATGTGACCGGTCCCGGCTTCTTAAGAAAGCTGTTTGACATAAACACATAGTATAAGAATATAGAATGTCATTCACAGATTCACAGAACATTTGAGCTGGAAGGAACTTGATCGACCATGTCACCTATACCTCCCACATCCCACCATTTTGCATATGCCCAGAGAGCAGAAATGAGCTGAAAAGAAATAGGAAAGGAATACAAACCCAGGTCTCTCAAATCTTTATCCAGAATTATCTTTGTTGTTCCCTTACTATCTTGAAGATTATATATAACACATAAAATAGTAAATCTGAAATTATTTTAAAAATTGCTATCTTTTCCCTAAAAGACTTTGCTTGCTATCTGCGCACACTTGCTCTCACATCTCTCTCTTCATGTGTGTATGTATACATATATACTTATTACATGTGCATATAAGTATATACACATACACATACGTAGAACCTCCATAGTTGTTGGCCACCTCCTTATGTTGATCCAATTTTCACAGACTGGACATGAACCACATATACAGAAGGCCTAGTTCCTTATGTTGACCACCTCTGTATTTTGACCAGTTGGTTACAGTCCCTTGGGTAGTCAACTTACAGGGGTTCTACTATATCTATCACACACACACACACATAAATATATATGGCTTTTTCAATGCAGTACCATTACCTCTAGTGTGTGTGTGTGTATACACACACATATATATGTTTGTGCCTTATTGAAAACAAAGTAAAAGTTTATTCCTGATTACATCAACATCTTACTAATTATGCTCAGTTATACTGCACTTGGGTCTTCTTTTTGGGCCCATTCCAGCCTTGAAGATTTTGAATAAATTATTTTCTCTGCCTAGAACATTTTCCTGCTTTCCCTTTGCCTGGATAATTTCTACCCACCTTTCACATCATGGATCAGATGGTTATTTCTTCAGAAAAGTCATCTGTGATCCAAAATTGTGAACTAAAACTGTGAACTAAAGTTGTATATTTATACTATTTCTAATTGTTTATCCTCTTGATTATAAGAAGAGTGACCATGTCTCTTTTGCATTCCACTACTGTATACCACTATATAGCCAATGCCCATTTGGAGGCATTGAACATACACTTAACTAAATAAATTTTCCTTTCAAAGGTTAAATGCTACAAAACAAAGTAAATATGTATTATGACACCAGTTGCACTCCAGAGCCTCCCACCTTTTTTTACTTTGTGGCACAGACAGAAAATATTTTTATTTTAAAAGTATATTGAAATAAAACAAATGAGGTTTCCCAATCTTGAAGAAAACCATTACAGAGGTTTCTCTGCATCCCCAATAGTGTCTAGCTGCCTTGAAAACGGAAAGCATCAATCTCTCAACACACATGCATACAATAGAGTGAGTGGTATGCTGCTAGGACACTCATTCAAATACAAATAGAACCTTTGTAAGTTGACTACCCAAGGGGATGCAACAAATTGGTCAACATACAGAGGCGGTCAACATAGGAAACAGGTCTACTGTACTGCTAGGTACATGTAGTGCATGTCTGGTCTATGAAAATTACATCAACTTAAGAAGGTGGTCAATGTAGAGAGGTGGCAAACTGTGGAGTATTACTGTATTTTCTTCTGGATATTTGCTAATGGGATTATATCTTCTGAGCCTGAGAACAAACCAGTCCTATGGAAATAGATTATAAACAAAGTTGGCATTCACACACCCCTCAAAATAGGGATGTATTTTGATAAATATAAGCTATTAACCCAGAGAGCAATTGAATTATCAAAAGGTAAGCTCAATAATATGAAAGCTATAAAACACTATGCAGTCACTCACCTTGCAGGGCAAAAAGAGAGGTTGCATCTGTGGCTGTCTCAGATGGGGCTTGTGTTATTGGCCTTAAGTATGATCTATAACCTTTTAAAATAGAAGCCATGAAAAACAAAAATGCTTCTTGGATTTCCAAATCTATTGTGTGTGACTTCTTTCCAGAATTAAAATCATAGTCATTCATTGCTAAATCCATTAATCCATCTTCTCTTGGTCGCTGCTGCACTGTGAAGAAATACAGAATTAGTATTCTCTCCAAATAGTTAAAACTAGTGTTCATGATGAAATCAATATCAATTTGATGTGTTTTCAAAGGGCTCGAGCTACCGGAATTCTTTGTTTATATAACTTCATAATATGCAAACCTTAACAAAGCTTGCCATTATCATTTTCTAGGCTCTCTTGAGTAAATTTTATCCAAATAAAACATGTAATTACCACTATTTATCTGACTACCATCAGAAAAAGGTTTGTGTTCTGAAATACCTGTGTATAAGACAATAAAGATCATAACGACCATATTGAGTAGGCTCACAGTTATTAATAAATGCAACAGTTCTTCCTTCTTTTTTTATTTTTTAAATATAAGTGCTGACAGGAGGAACAGACATATTAAAATACAGGCAGTCCCTGAATTACAAACATATGATTTACATATAACTCACACTTACCAAAGGATACTATTATAGTAAGTCTTCAAGTTACAAACATCTGACTGACATTCAACATGCACTGAGGAATAGAAGCTTATTTACAGGTAGCTATTTTAAGCTATTACAGGTAATAGGTAAATGTACTTGTTTCAACTTACATACAAATTCAACTTACAAACAAACCTACAGAACTGATCTCATTTGTAACCTGGGGACTGCCTGTATAAAATACAGGCTGGGTACAGTGGCTCATGCCCGTAAACCTGGCACTTTAGGAGGTAAAGGAAGGAAGTTCACTGAGGCCAGGAATTCAAGATCAGCTTGGCCAACACAGGAAGACCCTATCTCTACAAATTAATTTTAAAATAATTAGCTGGGTATGGTAGCATGTGCCTATAGTCCTAGCTACTTAGGAGGCTCATGCAAGAGGATCACGTGAGCCTAAGAATTTGAGGCTCAAGTGAACTAAAATTGTCCCATGGCTTTCACATCTGGGTGAAAGAGGTACTATTTGTAAAAAATAATCACAATAGGCTCGGCACCTGTGGTTCAAGCGGCTAAGGCACCAGCCACATACACCTGAGCTGGCACCTTCGAATCTAGCCGAGGCCACCAAACAATAATGATGGCTGCAACCAAAAAATAGCCGGGCATTGTGGCAGGCGCCTGTGGTCCCAGCTACTTGGGAGGCGGAGGCAGGAGAATCACTTGAGCCCAGGAGTT
>CAUYPK010089097.1:0-20248 GCA_963574355.1 Loris lydekkerianus
GAAGCTTAGTAAATGTAGAATGTAAATGTCTTAGCACAAAACCTAAGAAAATGCCAGGAAGGCTATGTTAACCAGTGTGATGAAAATGTGTCAAACGGTCTATAAAACCAGTGTATGGTGCCCCATGATCGCATTAATGTACACAGCTATGATTTAATAAAATAAATAAATAAATAAAGGATCCTACACCTGCCACAGAATTATCAAAGGGACATAATTCTCAGAACAACTTGGGGGGAAAGCAAGTATTAAATTCTAAGAAAATAAAGTTGGATAAAGAAAGAAATATCCACACGTGTCAGGCGTGCGTAGTATTCACAGGGGCACAGGAGTGTAAACACTGAAGATTGATTACAAAAACAATGACGTAATTCCATCAGGATGGAATAAGGAAGGGAAGAGAACTGTGGAAAGAGAAATGCCACAGGCACAGCACTGAATCCTCATCCTCCACGTTAGGAAGGAAGAAATAGCAATACAGGCAAATACCTGCAGAGGCAAGTGACCAGAAAAGAAAAACAAAACAGTGAAAAAAAAGTTGAAAATTGTTGCCAGAAAATCAGCGTGGGGAGGAGTGGGGAGGAGGAGGAACGGCAATTTTCATTATAATTCTGACAACATTATCTCATATTTAAAGTATACACACACACATACACACAACACATTAATTAAAATAAAAAATTAAATCTAGAAAAAACACCTTACTGTAATTCGTAGCCTTTCTTTCCTTACAACTCATACATCTTCTGTCTCCAATTCTTCCCCTTTCTATGATACACCTGCTCTTTCTATAAACCATTCTCTCATCCTGTCAAGATGAAAAACTGCACTGGCCACTGGCTTCTCTCTGGAAATCAACCTTAGAGAAACTATAGAAGCTGGGGAGAAACAGATCTGAGGAACTAATAACAAATAATAAAATAAAATAAATCACTGTGAGAAGGCCCCAGGGAGGCGGAAGACTCAAAATTGTTATATGGGGGGTGGGGGGGAGGGAGGCAAAGGAAAGGATCCCTTTAGCCTTCGGGGATGGTAGCTGGGAGAAGGAGGTTCAAGGAGAACAACGTTTCTGCTTCTGTTCTGCCAAGTGGACAGTCACAGCCTGCTCAGTAACCACAAAGAGTGGCAGCAACAGCCTGGGCTGCAGGTGTCAGGAGGCCACACTACCGCAAGGCAAAAGCTGGACAGGAGTAGAACGAAATGAAGGGTGGGGGAGGTCCCGACCAGCTGGGCATTCATCGCCGTGTTACTCCCATCTCAAGCTCCCAGGGCAGTGGGGTTCAGTCTCTGGAGACTGCTTTTGGACAGTTTAAGTGTGAAACATTACTTGTAGATGATGGGAAAGCTGGAAGAATCACTGTCAGTTCTGTAGCCCCTGAGGCTCTATCCCCTGGGTCCTTCCCCACCACATCCAGAAGCACAGGATCTGGAGGCTGGGATTTAGCCCTTTTCCATCACATGACCAGGTCGGGTAACTGATATCCCAGGGGGGAAATGCATTTTGGGGACAACACATCCAGAAAGCCATATAAAGAATACAACCACTATGCAAGTATAAGAAAGGTCACAACCTCAATGATATAAACCATCTAAATTAGCGTGGTGAGAAAAGACCAAGAATTTCAAATACTGACCATTAACATATGAAGAAGGTATGAAGAGATCACCAATATGAAACAAGAACAAGAAAACATTTTAAAAAAGGACCAAATGGAATATTCAGTATGAGCCACGTATGTAGTAATTTAAGTAAACAAAATAATAAATAAGATATAAAGCAAAATAGATAAAGGTGATGATACAGCAGTGATTTAAAAGACCAGACTCAGAAATTCTCCCAGAGGTCAGCAGGAAAGGGTAAAGAGAAACTATAAATTGAGAAACCGAAGGAATGTGGATCGAAGTAGGAAGGGTTAGCCCGCTTGCTAACACCTGTGAGCAGTGATTCTGTAATACATCACCGTGGTTAGAATCAACTGTGTTTCCCCAAATTCCCTTTCCTGTGTATTTCCAGTTAGGGAGGGCTGTAAGAGTGAACCCTGTGAAAGGTTCACGGGGCATTAGCTGCCAGCTCGCCTCCTTGGTGGGAAGCAGCCGTGAGCCTCTGATTGCACCAGCTTTCCCACCAAGCCTCCCCTGATTCCTGGGCCAGGTGTGTGTTTGACAACTGTGACACGAAGGACACTGATTTCACGCACAAAACACACACAACAAGGTTAGAGGCAACAACAATTAACAGGAATTTCAGTCCATCCTCACGTGTTCCAGCTTGTTCTTGCTCATTTCAGCTTTATTTCACCTTCCCAGACCTAGGATTGGAAGTACAGATAATATTGTCACAGAGGCTACTTAACCAGCCCTCACAACGTCACTGGGTCAAATAACTACAATGCATAAATTCCCCTTCAGCAACCACTGCTATCATTATATTCTTAACATTTAATCCTAAGTTATTTTGAATAGATGGTAAATTTCTTCTGTTTTGATCCTTAATGAAAACATAAACTTTACCAAGGAATTTCATCACCTTATCATATTACTTGCATTTTGCACACTGGTTCTAACACTTGTTTTCAGTAAGTATCCCTGTGTGTCAAAGCTTCCTTCTCAGTCTTACCTGAAATACATGTGTGCGTGTGGGTTTAAGCCACCACAGTCAAAAGGCCATTTGGCTGGATATACAATTTTAGGTTAGAATTTAGTTTTTTTTAACATTTAAAAAAATGTTTTTCCCATTTGTCATCTTGTGTCCGCTGTTCATTCTGAGTTTGGTTCTGTATCATAATCTCTTCATTGTCTCTGGCAGTTTTGAATTCTTACCTTATCTTGGATGTTCTTAAATTTGATTCTAATGTTTCCAGGTTTGGAGGTTTTGTTGTCTCTTTTTTAATTTTTCTCTCTTTCTGTATCCAGGTGAAATAGTCAAGGTCAATCGCAGAAGTGGAACCACTAGGGTATATTTACATGAGTTCATATATGTGACCAGTAACAATTTTATACACACAATCATAAGGGTTTACTAAATTGGTTGTCCAGTTAGGAGAAATATAAGACACTGATAAGTTTAAGATATCAATAGAAATAAACGTAAGAGTCTTAAGGGCAACCATATTTGAACAAAAATAGAATATGTACTTATTTGAGCTAGCAGGAAACACAAAGTGGAATAAACTATAAATATAAGATATGAGGAAAGAAATAATTTCTAATATAATAGCAATTATAATAAATGTAAATAGATTTAACTCATAAATAAAAGACTGACACTCTCGTAGTATTAAAAATTAAAAACAAAACCCAAAAATAACATTGTCATGAGAAACATTCTTAAAACCAAAAAACAGAAAAAGTTTGAAAATGAAAGATTAAAAAAAAACCCTAAAGAAATCTGGAAGAGCAATCATAATAGCTGATAAAAGAGAATTTAAGGTAAGAAACAAAACAAAAGTGAGAAGATACAGCCGTCACAAATATGTATGTACATAATAAAAGGTGACATTAATAACTGAAAGTATATAGAAATGTTTGGAGTTTTTAACATCCAACTATTAGAAATGTACTTAAGCAAAAGTTAAACAGATTTTTATCTCAGCACCATTATTAATAGGCTTATACTATTAATTATATTGTTTGCATCTTATTCTATTGGCATGTTTTATATAATGTATATGCTATAATAGTTTACACACAGATAGCAAATACACATTTTTAGAAGCATACACATATTTATACTAAAAGATTAGGCTTACAAGAAGTCTCAACAAACTTGCCAGGGACAATATCATAAAGATTATATCTTCTAAATATGATAAATAATATTAGAAATCAATAATGGAAAAGTTTTGTTAATGTCCCATATTTTGAAAATAACATTACTAAAAAATGTGTAAGTTAAAAATGACATTGTGGTCAAATGAATTGATACCTAGAGTTGGTTAACACAAGAACATGAATGTATGGGACATACATAAAGCATATTGAGAAGGAACATCTAGACTTTTAAATGATTCTCAAGAAACAACAAAAGTCAAAATGAGATGTGCTATGCATACAACTCAAGAAGTTATGAAAAAGCATCAAAACAAATGAAGAAGAAAAGAGATATAATAAATGAAATAATGTAATAATTTTTTAAGTAGAAGAGATTTATAAAACTAAAAACTTTATTTTTGAAAAGATTACTAAGATACATTTCTGACAGCACTAATCAAGGGAAAAATGAGACAAAGGTAAATCAAACACTGACCAAAAAACAAAGATGAAAAAATGATTACAGATTTTAAAAATAAACAAAATGAATAAATTCCTGGAAAACATAAAATGCCAAACTGGCCCCCAAAGAAAAGGGAAACAAAATAGATTCACTGGCCAGGGGTGGTGCCTTGCACCTGTAATCCTAGCACTCTGGTGGCTGAGGCAGGTGGATTGCTTGAGTTCACAAGTTTGAGACCAGCCTGAGCAAGAGGGTGACCCCATCTCTATTAAAAACTGAAAAACTAGCTGGGCATTGTGACAGTCGCCTGTTGTCTCAGCTACTTGAGAGGCTAGGGCAAGAGGATCACTTGAGTCCAAGAGTTTGAGGTTGCTGTGAGCTATGACACAAGGGCACTGTAGACTGAGTCCACAGAGTGAGACTCTGCCTCAAAAATTAATTCATTATTTTTAAGAGACCGAGTCTCACTTTATTGCCCTCGGTAAAGTGCTGTTGCATCACAGCTCACAGCAACCTCCAACTCCTGGGCTTAGACGATTCTCTTGCCTCTGCCTCCCTAGTAGCTGGGACTATAGGTGCCTGCCATAACTCCTGGCTATTTTTTGTTGCAGTTTGGCTAGGGCCAGGTTCGAACCCATCACCCTCAGTATACGGGGCCAACACCCTACCCATTGAGCTTTTTTTTTTTTTAATTTATATCTCTAGTTTAAAGTGAACAACACGATGGAACCATTATCTATGACATCTATCCAGAACCATAACATAAAGAATAGTATTTTAACAGTATGGGAAGCTAAATTCCATTGATATATATTATGCTGAAATTTTCCTAAATGCGCTAATGTCGCTGTAAGTAACCACAATCCCCTAATATTAAAAATACTTATATTTAAAAATTTTTCCCCAGTAATTTGAGATGCTGCCTTTATTGAATACTAAATTTCCATACACATTTTTAGTCTATGTATCTTTTTACCATTTTGTCCCATTAATCTCTTTCTATTGATGTGTCAATACCAAATTGTCTTAATTATAAAGGATCTATGGTACGTTTTAAGGTTTGGTAACAGCAGCTCTTCCCACTGTCTCACCCAATTGCTCTTCTTTTCCAGGATGTTTGGCTATTCCTGCTTATTCTTTCAGGTAAATTTCATAATCAACTTGTCTAGCTCGGTAAGGAAGGAGGAATCTGAACATATTCTTATTGCATATTTTATATATTTACAAATTAAAACAAAGAAATTATATTTTTATGATGTTAAGTTTTTCTATCCAACAACAAGGTACATTTTTCCATTTGTTAAAATCAACTTTTGTGAGTTTAAGTATAATTTCCTCATATGGATCCAGGTACTTCCAATCAAGTTTATACTTTGGCACTTATTTTCTTTTTGTAATAGCATAAATGGGAAGGCATTTTTCCATTGTATTTGTAATTGGTTTGTCTCTATTATGAAAGCTACTGATTTTGAATGTTAATTTGTAAGCTACTACATTACTAAATTATCTTACTATTTGAAGTAAGTTTTTATAAATTCTTTGGGATTTTCCATATATATATATCATGTCATCAGAATATAGAGTTCTAACTCTTCACTTCTAATTACTGTATTCTCCAATTGCTTTTTTCTTATCTAATTACAATACTTAAAGGCTTCAAAATAATGTCATATAGAAATAGATATTATTCAATCCCTTTCTAGAATCTGACTTTAATGGGAAAGTTTTGAGTGTTTTTTTCATTAAGGTGCTGGGTTTGCGGCTGAATTGTTTATCTTTGAAGAAATATAGGCCATACAACAACCTCAAATCATAACAGATCCTCCCTAAAACCTGTAAATGCTACCTTATATGGCAAAGACTGGGAAAGACTATGCAAGTATAATTAAATTAAGCATTTTCAGATGGAGAGATTATCCTGGATTATATGAGTGGGCTGTAAATGCAATCACATGTAACCTCATGAGAGGAAGACAGAGGGAGATTGGACGTATGCAGAAGAGGAAAAGGAATGTGACCATAGTGACCATAGACTGAAGTCATGAAGCCACAAGCCAGGGAATGCCAAAAGGTGAAAGAGGCAAGGAATTGATTCTCCCCCAAGGAAGGGCAGCTGAGCCAACACCTTGATTTTGGCCCAACCATATTAATTTTGAACTTCTGGCCTTCAAAACTATGAAAGAATGAATACATTTGTTGTTTTAAATGACCAATGTTATGATAATTTGTTAAAGCAGCACAGAAAACTATGACGGGAAGTCTCCAATAAGTCCCCATTTTTAAAGTCTTTTCAGTATAAATAATGATATTTATCAAATGTCTCTTCTGCATCTATGGATATAATCATAATTTTTTTCTTAGTTCGATTAATAGGATGGATTATATTGTGGGTTTTTTTTTTTAATTAAACCACTTTCACATTCCTGGAATAAATTCCACTGAGTAATGATGTATTATTTTTTTTTAAATGCTATTGAGTTTTCTTTGCTAATCTGTAAAGTAAGAATGGTGTAGAATTTTGTTTTGTTTTGTTTTGTCTGGGTTTTTTGTTTGGTTTTCGTTTGGGGTCTTTGAATTTGGGTTTTTGGTTCTGGTTTTGTTGATGCAGCCTGTCCCAAGTTTTAAGATCAATATTATCCTCAATTCATAAAACAAATTCAGAAGTTTTCTTTAGTTGCTATTCTTGGAAATAAAGTAATTGGCATTATGATTGGATGAATTTCAAGATTTGGTAGAATTACTCTGTGTGAACCTCTGGGGTTGGTGCTTTTCATTGTGAGAAAGCTTATTAACTAGTTTTCTATTATTCTATTTCTTCTATGACACTGATCATAGATGATCAGTTTAGACTTTCTGCTTCTGTCAATTTTGAAAATTGTGTTCTTCTTTTCAAAGTTATCTTTCACTTTGGTAGTTACATTTGCCTGGATTTGAGCAAAATTGTCTCATGATATTTTAAATTTCTCCTTTTCATCATGCCCTCTTGTCATTTCTAATTTTGTATATTTGCCCTTGCTCCTTTTTTTTTCTTGATTACATTAATTAATGGGTGCCTATTTCCCCTTGATTGCATTAATTGGTGGGTGCCTATTTTCTACTTTTTTTCAAAACAACATCTTTTGGGTATTTGTTCATTTCACTATTTTAATTGTCTCATTAACTTCTGCTTTTGTCTTTATATTTTTTGTTCTGCTTACTTTTGAAATGCAGTCTTTTCCTAGCTCTTTGAATTCACTGTTTAACTCATATTCTCATTTTTGTTATTATTGCACTAGATAACTAATGCCACACATTTTTCCCACTAATTGCTTTAGCCACATTCCATAGCTCAAATATACTGTGCTCCATTATGATTTTCAAAAATGTGCAATCTTCTTTAAACCCAAAGTTATTTAATAACATGTTTTAAATGTTTAGATTGAAGAGCTCTTTTAACATTTCATTATTACTTTTTTTTTTTTATTAAATCAAACACATAGATCATGTATACATCAATGCATTTATGGGGTGATTTCATATAGAATTAGGAACACTTACATCACTCTGGTTAATATATACCTCATCTTGTGTACTTAATTATTGTGTTAAGACATTTATACTCTATACTAATAGATCTGACATGTACCCTTGCATTATGCACCATAGGTGTGATCCCACCATTCACCCTCCCTCCATCTAACCTTCCCTCTCCCCCCGACTCCCTGTCTGCCCTCCTTCATCTCAGACCATAGTTGTGATCTATTCTTCATATGAAAGTGTGAGTGATTGTAAACTGGTTTCATAATAGTACTGAGTACATTGGATATTTTTTCTGCCATTCTTGAGATACTTTACTAAGTAGGATATGTTCCAGCTCCATCCATGTAAACGTAAAAAGGTAAAGTCTCCATCTTTTCTTAAGGCTGCATAATATTCCATGGTATACATAAGCCACGATTTATTAATCCATTCATGGGTTTATGGGCACTTGGGCTTCTTCCATGACTTGGCTATTATGAATTGAGCTGCAGTGAACAATCTGGTACAAATATCTGTTATAAAGTGATTTTTGGTCTTTTGGATATATACCTAGTAGAGGAATTGCAGGTCTACTTTTAGATCCCTGAGTATTCTCCATACTTCTTTCCAAAAGGGACATATGAGCTTGCACTCCTACCAGCAGTGCAGAACTGTTCCCTTTTCTCCACATCCACGCCAACATCTGTAGTTTTGGGATTTTGTTATGTGAGCCACTCTTACTGGAGTTAGATGATATCTCAAAGTGGTTTTGATTTGCACTTCTCTGATGATTAAAGGTGATGAGCATTTTTTCATGTATCTGTAGGCCATGTGCCTATCTTCTTCAGAGAAGTTTCTGTTCAAGGCCCTTGCCCACAATGAAATGGGACTACTTGTTCTTATTAATAAATTGGAGTTCTCTGTGGATTTTGGTTATCAAACCTTTGTCAGAAGCATAACCTGCAACTATCCTTTCCCATTCTGAGGGCTGTCTGCTTGCTTTACATACTGTATTCTTGGCTGTGCAGAAGATTTTTAGTTTGATCAGATTCCAGTAATGTATTTTGGTGTTGCTTCAATTCCCTGGGGGGAGTCCTCCTCATAAAGTATTCTCCCAGGCCAATTTCTTCAAGTGTTTCTCCTGCACTGTCTCCAAGAATCTCTATAGTTTCATGTCTTAAGTTTAAATCTTTTATCCAGTGAGAGTCAATTTTTGTTAATGGGGAAAGTTGTGGGTTCAATTTCAGTCTTCTACAAGTCGCCACCCAATTCTTCCAGCACCATTTGTTAAATAGGGAATCTTTTCCCCAATTTATATTTTTGATGGGCTTATCAAAGAACAAATGACAATATATGTCTGGGTTCATCTCTTGATTCTCAATTCTATTCCATACATCTACCTCTCTATTTTTGTGCCAATATCATGCTGTTTTAAAGATAAAAACTACTTTTTCTCTTTCACTGAGAACAAGACCTAGTTAACAGAAACACTAATAGTGTTTTAAATAACAATTAACTCACTTGGCATTAGAAAACTTGGCATTTGTTTTTTCTTTAAACAAAAAGTTTGTTCTCTGTAGGGAACATCAGTGTTTTTGCTTTAATATTTTGTGATCATGCCATTTTTTAAAAAAAATCTCAATTTGAGTATACAACATACCATCAGGCTCCATTCTGACATGGCTAAAAAAGCCCTCTTCAATTTTTACAATTTGACCCAATCTTACTTTCCAATCACACCATATTCCACTTCCTCATACTTGCTAACCATGGAGATTGATCTTCTCACCATTCCCCAGATTAGCTGTGTTTCTTAACATTTATGTTTGCCCTGCTTTTTTCTTTTTCCAAGTATTCCCTTTTTTTATCCTGCCCAATTTCTGTTAATTTCTACTGTGGACACACAAGATCAGCCACCCCTAGCTTTGTGTTCCCAGGGTGCACTACGCCCCTGATGCACGGGGTCCCAGTGTGGTTTTTCACTCTGCATACACTCTAAGGGGCACTATGACTTCTGCAGAGGTGCCTCTGGAGTCTGCTCATGAAATATGTGTGGTAAGTGGATGGCCAGGGGAGGCATTTGTGTAGGCAAACTTCCTGGCTTTCCCAAACCACTGTTCAATAATGATGGGGCTCAGATCACAATACTCCAAAGTACAGCATTTGAAAAAACAGCAGAAGCAGGAAGGTCTCAGTGGCCTTCTGTTCTTCCATAAATTAGGCCATAAAGGAATTGCTAGGCTTTTCTCTGACCTTCATTCAAAAGGTGCCCTTCCTATGTCCAGAGAAAAAGAATGTCCTTGTCTCTGTGAGGACACCAAGAAGAATCTAAACAAATAGTCCTTGCTAACCCCCTCCACCCCCAGATGATTAGCATTAGATCACACCCTTTTGTCTTCCAGTTGTATTTCTGCACAACTGTGCAGTCTTTGTCAATCCTAAACAAAAAAATAGGTAGACTTCCCTGTTCCTTTGGGCTTTCAGTTCTGAAGGTTACCATTTCATATAAAACTTATATTAAATAAATTGTATTTTTTTCTTATTAATCTGTCTTTTGTTGTAGGGCCTCAGATATGAATCTCTCCAATCTTTTCTCCCTTGCAATAGAGTAACTCTACTTTATTGGTTTTTTTCTACACAGGGTTTCCATAGAAAACTATTATGTTTGAAGAAAGAATCCATGTTGGTTATAAACAAAAGTCTAAACACCACTCATGTAGAGAAAAGAGAATGAACTCCGGAGTCAGATCTTAGTTGGTAGTTAAGCGCCACCACTCATTACCAGGGTTACCTTGGTGACTCGTTGAATCTCTTTGACCTTAGTTTCCCATTTGGACTATTGGATAAATAACACCTAGTAGATAGGATCATTGTTAAGATTAAATAGGATTCTGTGCACAATGTGCCTGGCCCATTAATGAATAATAATTCTTCGCTTTCCCTTTCAGAATATAACATGTGTAATTTTAACAATATGTTTATATCCCCCATTAGAATATGCAGGCAGAGAAAGAGACATAGCACAGTGTCAGGCCCAGACTGGGAACTCAGTAAATGTCTGATGCATGAATAGATGGCTCCAGATTCTTTGCAAATGGCAAATTGCGTTTTAAGTCATGACTTTCTACTGCTTTAAGTGAACACTTCTATGTTCACACCAGACATACACCTGAAAAGTTCAATGAGGTCACAGCTATTTCATCTCTCTCATCTTCAACTTGTTGTAGATTCCAAATGGTTGTACTTTCTAGAATTCTATATTCATATTTGAGGTTAAAATATATTGTTTCTTTGCATTTGTGCCCATTTTATTTAGCTATTTGTTCCCTTTAGTATGATTGTTTTGCTCTTTGAAGTTCCAGCAAATATTCTCCTCAGTTTTGTTATGATTAGTTTCCAAATAAAAAGATCTTTATTGAATACCTGTATAGCTACTTCTGCTCTCTGCCTGAAAAATAACTGGCCTCGTTGGTGACTTGCTAAATTATGATGTCATTAGATCCCATAGATATACTTAGAAAACTAACACACAAAAGTTATAATAGTAATTATTGCTATGGAAAATCCACGAAAGATAAATGAGTGTTGGTTGGGTAATAGCTTTTTATTCAATAAAGGATGAGATATTTGATGGGAGAAGAGGATTTTTCCTTCATTGCTAGATTAAAGTTTTCATATGTTCTCATTTAGAATTATTGTCTCAGAAGGTACAATAGTTATTGCAAATTCATATTTTTCTTTTTTGGAGACTTTTATTAACCATGAAAAGATCTCCCTGGGCAATGCTTTTGATCCTGAACAAAGCTAGGATATGTATAGCTTTGTTCATATGTATCTTTTATAAAATTTTTATAGTGGAATGAAGTAGTAAAAGAAAATATCATGTAACTTCTTCAAAAGAAATTATATGAATCAGAGTACCACTAACAAGTAATATTTTTACATTATTTTGCTGGTTAAAGTTCAGAGAAAGGTCTGGCTTTGTCTGAAATATTTAGTAAAAGCCACGCAGAGTTCATATTTAAGTGAAGTCTTGAACAATTAACAGGATTTGCATGATGAGAAAAGTGTTTCAGGTAGGGGGATACCCTCAACCAAGTGATGTTGGGTTTGTCTTTTATGTGACAACCTTATAATGTTGAAAACAACTATTGTGGTGACTGTCAGTCTATGCTCTTTATGGAAATGCACTTGTGAAGAGGGTGAAAAAGAATCCTTAACCTTCTTTTCTCTCTTGGAACAAATTATCCAGCAAAGTAGGCTGGGCAAGTTCCAGCTTACCACTAGAGTGTTTCTCCCATGTTAGGTACTGCCACTTGCAACGGAGTATCTTTGCTCTGCAACTTTCTTTCCTTACATTGTATATAAAAAATTCTAACAACTGAAACATACATACCAAACATTCTGAAAATTGCCTTAGAGGGGACACTTGGTTTTGCCTGAAGCCAAATCTTCAGTCCTTTCTATGACCTACAACTTGTTAACTTGAGAGAGGATACCCAGGAACAGTAAGGTCTAAAAGAACAAAAAGCTTCTCATGGGAGCCCAAGGACACTCCTGCAAAGTCCTCCTCTTTGTGACTCAGCTCTTAGGAATTTATAGAAACATAACTTCCCGGGACCTTGAAACTAACCCTTGCTTCAGCTTTTGTAAATACCCACACCCACCTTCTCCAGCTCGATTCAAACTGACCAGTCAGAATTGTACCCGTGGACAAGGAACCCTTGGCTGGAGACAAAGGGGAAAGGACAGAGCCAGTCAGGGGGAGCTTGGCCACTTTTGGACTCCAGTCTGCCATGACTCCAACAGCTGAAATAAAGCCCTTCCTCTTCTAAACACGGGGGTTTGGGTGTTTCTTTCTCCCCATTGGGCCTCATTTTCCTGCAACAGTCTTGCCTCCATTTATTCCATAGGTCTTTATCTTAGCCTCCAACTAATATCAATTTGGGGGGCAGAATATATCTTATAACTTTTGTTCTTCTGTAACATTCCATAGTGATGGAATCTGGGTAGAGCTTCATAAATACCTATTAGATCGCTTCTTTAATTTGGGCAGTGTGGGGATAAAAGAAACTGCTGAAAAGTATGTCTGGTCAAACTAAAGTTATAATTGTGGAAGTGGGTATGTGTAAGATATTTCTTATTGGTCCTCCACACCTACCCTCCATCCTCCAGTCTCTTTTGACTGACTTTTATGGACAGTATCAATTCACTTCCTTGACCCCTGCTTCCATTTGGGTAAACCAATAGGAGGCATTGGTAGGAAATCAGAGGGGCAGCACGGTGAGCTTAGGATAGTTATTCACACAGCTCCCTCTCTGCAGGGTCTCTCTGCATCCACAGGGTCTTCTGAGAATCTTTCTCATATACATACACATACAACCCTCTTCAGATGCCAGTAATTGCTGACTCCTCTTGTTCCTTCAGCTCTAGAGATGGGAATGACTCCCAGTTTAGCTTTGGGATGATTTCCTTAACCCAGCCCATATCTTTCTAATAGTACCTCCATTAAACTCTCTCCTGACTCATCTAGATCCTGTTGGGATTCTGGCTGACACTTGTGGTGCCCGTAACTTTCTGGTTACCTTACAGAAAACAATTTGCATTAATTTTGGTCATTATAGAGCAAAAATATTCTAATTTAATGTAAATATTCTAATTTAATGTAACCTTCTGAAATTGATACCTGAGGTGACTACATAGAATTTTAAATTATGACCTTCAGTGATTTGTGGACCAAACCAAATTTCTTCCTCAGCATTATGCTTTTATACGCTTGCTCATGTAACAAAGGTGTTTTCTGCCCAATTATTTAATGACCTGTTATTAACCAGCCTCATTCATTCTAATATTGTTTTAAGTACTTAATTGACTCAGTACTCCCATGCAAGATTAAACTTGCTGAGGAACTCCTATGACTATTACTGTCTTTATGTAAATGAGAGTGTGAACTAAATGTTTGTGTGAATAACAAATGATAGTCTGAGTCTACACTTTTCTCAACAGTAAAAGAATAGTAAAAAAGATCATAATACTATTAGAAATTACAGAAATATACACTCTCTAGGCAACTCTTGTTTTATGGAAGAATAAGATAATCTTAAAATATTGCTGTTATTATGATTTTTTTTAAAAGAAACTTTATCTTTCAGTTAAGGGTATTCATTCATCAGGTATTTTATGTCAAGATATATAATTTTGACCCTCATGCTTCTGCAAATAGGAGAAATGGGTAATTGAAGACAATGTTAATTTAGTAATAAGCTTAAGGTTCCCTTTTAAGGTTGTTCTCTAATTATTATAAGGAAATGTATCATTTTGGGGACACACCAAAAAAAATGTCTGTAAAATTTTCTTTCTCACTTTTCTGTTACAGTCAATTTATACTTGAGTTAAGAAGGAAATTTGTTACCTTTGGTGAAAACTATGCTAATAGGAGCTCTAGAAACATAAGGTAATTGAATGAATGAGTGAGAAATTTCAATATAGCTTTAGAAATGGCCTAACAAAGTGTCTGAACAATAACATAAACTTCACACATCCATCTGTTACATCAAAGTACATTTGAATGTCTTCTCTATTTCAGGCACTGAACTAGGGACTAAGGATACCTCCAGATAAAAGCCAATGCCATGGCAATATCATCTTTAATTAGGGGTAACGTTCAAGTATTTAACAACTCATGCATAAAGTTCCCATGAGATTGAAAGAGAAGCCAGCAGTAAACAAAGGATTCAGCTGGACCATGGCTTCCTAGCTGAGTGTCTCCAACACTTGGTTTCATCATTTATAGCCTCTGAGCCATTTACTGGGGATTTTCATTTGCCCCTCTGTTGAGACTAGGATAGCTGATGGTCCTTCTTTTGTCTATGATTTTGTTCTGTTCCCATGATTCTGAGCTGTGCCAGGCCCTTTCACCATGTTTAGTCTGAATTTTGTCTTCAGCTTCGCTAATGTCTGAATATCAACTTGATTTTTTTGTCACGTATCTATGTCTAATAAATTTTCTACTTCTGAAATTTTGATTCCCATCTTCCTCCTTTGACCATCACATGGTATTTTATCTTGTGGTGTTTGTTTCCCTGTGTTATTTAAGTGAAGATCTTATCACTCCTTCTAGATTGTAAGCTCTTTGATAGCAGAGAGCAACTCTTATAGAACTGTAGATACACACATACACACACACCTCCCAATAGCCTGCAAAAGAAAGAAAATTATTATTAATTTGTTACTTTATTAGGTATAACAATGATGTGTAATTCTGATTTCAAAAATTCCTTATCTAATAAATATATATGCTGAAACAAAAAAAAATAAAAACAATAAAATACTGGTAATTATTGAAGCGAGGTAATGGTACATTGGGATCAGTAAACTTTTTTCTATATTTTTATGTGTTTAAAATTTTCATAATACAAATTAATTTATCTAAAAATGTAGATAAGATAAATTTGCATTTTTCCAGTCTTAGGGCCTCTTCATTTTCTAATTCCCTTCTTCTTGGAACACTTTTCTAAGCATGAATAGTCTTGTTGTCATTGTTTGGGGCTGAGTGAGGACCACATAGTCTCCTTATCTGAAGTTGATTGTGCCCTACCCAGTAACTAGTTTATTATTATATTTTGCTTATTTGAAGCATTTTTTTACTTCTTTCTGCATTGTCTGCATCCAAAACAATTTATATAGAGCTTAATACATATTCAGTGCTCAAGAATTTTTTAAGTGATTGCTGTAGCTTTGTTTTTTGTTCCTATTCCATTCAAAATTTTTATCAACAACTTAGAAAAGCTTGTAGAAAGACACACTTATCAAATTTTTAGATGATATCAAATTTTTAGATGATAATCACTACTAATTAAAAATGAAGGTAAAAATGTGTTGAAATGAAGTGGAATAAAACCATTTTACCAGGGATAAAAGTAAAATATAAAATTTTAAGTTAAAAAATATAAAACAAAAAAGCACACCTTAGCAGCACATCATGAGTTAAATGACCTAGGAATTTTAATTGTAAGCTGTTTGGTGGCTAAAATAAATAACTCAATTAATAGAGATATTATATCAAGACAAAAATGCCACCATATTCTGCCAGGTAACAAATATCTGGAACAGTGATGCTTGTTTGATCATCTGAATATTTATTTACACTCACTTCCAATTTATTAATTTTCAATGAGCAGTGTAAACTGTTGTATTCACTTGCCAGAAATTTGTTCTTGCAGGCAACCTAAGTGGAAAAATAAAATAGTAATTAGCCATCTAGTTATTGAATGAGCATAATACAGTAGTTATTCTGTGATGACATCAGACTCTGATAGTCTGAGCTGTCATTTTCACAACAGGGATGTTTCTGTGGAATGGATGATCTTCCAATGCTTCACCTCTTACAGGATTTAGACTTAGCATGGTAATGACTTCCTCCTATTGTTGGCCTTGGGCATCTCAGCATCTTTTCTTGGATCTCTCAGCTCTTCCCTCATTCCTGGAGGAAATCCTGTTATCAGTTCTATTCAAATTCCAGTTTCCTGGCGCAGATGTGGAAAGAAGGGAACACTTTTACACTGTTGGTAGGACTGCTAACTAGAATCCCCAAAGAACTCAAATTAGACCTCTCATTTGATCCCACAATCCCATTACTAGGCATTTATCCAGAAGGAAAAAATCATTTTATTATAAGGACATTTGCACTAGATTGTTTATCACAGCTCAATTTATAGTTGCCAAGATGGGGAAACAATCTAAATGTCTACCAACTCAGGAATGGATTAACAAACTGTGGTGTGTGTATACCTTGGAATACTATTTAGCCATAAAAGATGGAGACTTTACATCTTTTGTTTTAATCTGGATGGAGGTGAAACACATTCTTTTTAGTAAATATCACAGGAATGGAAAAGCAAGTATCTAATGTACTCAAAACTAATATGAAGCCAATAGATGATCTAATATATGCCCACACAAGAGAAAAACTCAATTCAATTCAAGTTGGGGGGAGGGAGAGAGAAAGAGTGGGGATTGGGGAAGAAGGAGGGGTTTGGGGTGCTCCCACTTAATGGGCACAAGGTAAGGATATATGGCACATCTCTTGGGTGTGGAACACAACTACAAGAGGGATTCTACCTGACAAATGCAAATATTGTAACATAATTGTTTGTATCCTCACATTACCCTCAAATAAAAATAAAACAAATAAATAATAATTAAAAGAAAACCAAAATCCCAATTTCCTTTAGGATAGGAATTGGTACCATAACTTTTGGGATTCATGGGGTGTGAAATTGTAGAAGGGACAAAGTTTGTGTTCCTTAATCATTATGCATACACACTCTATTGAAGCATTTGCAATAATAATTTTTTAACGTATTTATGTATATGCTAGCATTTTTGCATTCCTTATTCCTAATTTTTACAACCATATGACAAAATAGATGTTATTGTTTGCATTTTACAGATGAGGAACAAGAAGCTCAGAAAGTTTAGGTAATTTGTCCAGGGAATAGTTTATAAATGACAGTCTTAATTCAGTCTGATTCCAAAGTACACATTGCTGTTCTCATTACACCTACCATCTCTCTTGTCTCTATCACACATGTTGAATTTTCTTTTGCTGGTCTGATTATTTATCTGAAATGTGGTCAGTTTTTTTATGATAAAGACTATATTATCCTCTTTTATTTCCACTGGCTAGCATAGTGTCTGGCTAATAGTAGACATATGCATCCCATGCCTTTTTGAATGAATGAATAGAGGTGAAATGTCACTTAGCCCTTAACCTGTATTTCTATTCTTTGGGAATATGAAATATGACAAATAAGTTTGTGAATATATCCTAGAAAAAGTGCTACATACCTCATTGCTAAATATCACTATGGTCACCTTCAGAGTTCTCTCCTGGAGAAGCTAAGCACCATCACCAGTGCCTAATCACACTTCCAAGCAATTTAGGACTCTTTTTCTGGAATGATCATCAAAACTGTCTTCATACAAGATCTGACAATGAAATCCACAAACTCATCTTAGAAAAAAATGCTACTTACCTCATTGCTGAATATCACTATGGTTACCTTCAAAATACTCCCCCTGGCCATCTGGTGACTGTAGTGATATTCAGCGATGAGATATGTAGCACTTTTTCTGGGATAAGTTCATGAACGTAATTGTCTGACCTCGTATCTATAGCAGGTCTTTGATTTTGTATTTATTTCTGGCAAACTCCTTCACGTTCACTTTCCCTCTTAATCACTGACTGTCATTTTTACAATATGCCTTCCTTGTTGAAAATACAAATATGTCATGCATCAGAGACAAGGTTGTGTCTGGCAATTAGGAAATGGTGAGAAAATACAAAATGTGAATACTGATACTGTTTATTTGGTGAGACTGGGGTTAAGGGTAAAGGACAGATGGTGTTTGCAGTGATTTAAATCCTGCCACACTCTCTTAACACCTCTTGTTTTATTTGGATACCCTACAGGTGGTGTCTACTCTGTCCCTGCCACTACTAAAATAAAGAGAATCCGTTTTGTATATTTTGGCATATATACCACAAATGCATTGAGTGTAGTGGTTATAGGTTATTGTATTCATGTAAGCATATACGCTTGCCTTAGAAAATGGCTTAGGAAGTGCCAAATGAATGGGAACCAGTGGCATGTCCTGTCATTGTAATTCTCTTTATCGTTTTAGCCACAGACTGAGTATGCTAACATATTTTACAGAATGTTTAACAAAATCCCTGGCCAACTTCAAAAGGCCCAGTGTTCACTTGCAGCAGGGCATCTTTGGAAAGTGTAGTCTAAGTTTACTTTTATTCACATGCCTTTGAGGTTCTGATACATAAACAACCCAATCAGAAGTCAAAATATTATTAACTCCATAAAGAAAGTAATAGTAGGTTACAAAAGAAATTGGAGTAAATGATTTTTACTTTTTAAGACTTTTTTGAGACTCTGTCTCAAAAAAAGACTGCCATGGTGTCATAACTCACAGCAACCTCAGACTCTTGGGCCCAAGCAATCCTCTTGCCTCAGCCTCACTAGTAGCTGGAACTACAGGAACTCACCACAATGTCCGGCTAGCTTTTCTATTTTTAGTAGAGATGAGGTCTTGCTCTTGCCCAGGCTGGTCTTGAACTCCTGAGCTCAAGCAATCTACCTACCTCGGCCTCCCAGAGTGCTAGGATTAGAGGCATGAGACACCATGCCCAGCCTAAATTATTTTTACATTTTAACTGATATATTCTTAAAACTTTCCCCTAACTTCTTACTTTGAAAAATTTAAAATTAACAGAAAGATTGAAAGAATACTAAGATGAGTATTCATATACCTTTTTCCTAGGTTAATTGTTAACATTTGCCATATGTTCTATCTTTTTAACTAATAATACAGCATTTTAGATTTAGAGTAGATAACTAATAAAAATGTCACTAGGCATGTCTGGAAAATTCTCTTTCATAATTTCATGCAGAAGGGCCTCTATGCCCAGCGAGGCGACCTCATCATTTTCAGGAATTCCGATTATTCGGATATTGGCCTTCTTCGAATTATCCCAGAGCTCTCTGAGAGAATCATCCATTTTTGCTCTCCATTTCTCTTCCTCTTTGAGAGTCTAGGAGCATTCAAAGGTTTTGTCTTCAATGTCAAAGATCCTTTCTTCTGCTTGCTCCACTCTGTTACTGAGGGATTCTACTGTATTTTTCAGATTGTTGAGGGCTGCAAATTCTTGCTTCAGTGTGTCTAAGTCCTTGGTGGTTTTGTCTTTAAATTCATTAAATTCTTGAGACAACTTTTGAATTTCTCCTCGAATTTCTAATTCCATTTTGTTAATCTTGTTTGCCATCCAAATTCTGAATTCAATTTCTGACATCTCAGCTAGCTGTTTGTGAATGGGATCTTCAATTACATCTGCCATATCTTTCCTTGGGGGAGTTGATCTATTCTGGTTATTCACATTACCAGAATTTTTCTGCTGATTCTGCCCCATGATTGTTTTACTCCCCTTGATTATTCCCCTGGAGCTTTGTCGAATACCCTTACAGTGCTGCGACCTGAGAAACTGGGGCCCTGTTTGGTGTGGTGGGGCTAAGTGGTTCTGTCTTGTTTATGCAGCCTTAAAGAAAGAAGGAGATTTTACCTCTTTCATGTTTACATGGATGGAGCTGGAACATATTCTTCTTAGTAAAGTATCTCAAGAATGGAAGAAAAACTACCCAATGTACTCAGTCCTACTATGAAACTAATTTAGGGCTTTCACATGAAAGCTATAACGCAGTTACAACCTAAAAATAAGGGGAAGGGGGAGAGGGAGGGGAGGAAGGGGGGAAGTGGATGGAGGGAGAGGGATTGGTGGGATTGCACCTGCGGCGCATCTTAGAAGAGTATATGTGAAATTTGGTAGATGTGGAATGTAGATGTCTTGGCACAATAACTGGGAGAATGCCAGGAAGGCTGTGTTGACCAGTGGGATGAAAATGTGTCAAACGGTCTATGAAGCTAGTGCATGATGCCCCATGATCATATCAATGTATACAGCTATGA
>CAUYPK010089099.1:0-10529 GCA_963574355.1 Loris lydekkerianus
AGATGGAGACTTTACCTCTTTCATGTTTACATGGATGGAGCTGGAACATATTCTCCTTAGCAAAGTATCCCAGGAATGGAAGAAAAAGTATCCAATGTACTCAGCCCTACTATGAGGCTAAACTATAGCTTTCACATGAAGGCTATAACCCAACTATACCACAGGACTATGGGGAAAGGACCAAGGAAGGGGAAGGAAGGGGGGAGGTTTTGGTGGAGGGAGGGTAATGGGTCGGGCCACATCTATGGTGCATATTTTTATCTATAATTAAAAAAAAAAAAAAAAAAGAAATATCCTAGTGGATAAAAAAAAAAAAAAAGAAATATCCTAGTGGAAAAAAAAAAAAAAAGAAAAATTGCTCATCATCTTTAATTATCAGAGAAATGCAAATCAAAGCACTTTGAGATATCATCTAACTCTAGTAAGAGTAGCCTGCATAACAAAATCCCAAAACTACAGACATTGGCATGGATGTGGAGAAAAGGGAACACATCTGCACTGTTGTTGAGAATGAAAGCTAATATGTTTCCTTTGGAAAAAAGTTTAGAGAACATTTAGGGAACTAAAAGTAGACCTACCATTTGATCCTGAAATTCCTCTACTAGGTATATATCAAGAAGACCAAAAATCACTTTGCAACAACGATATTGTGGTATATGTATACCATGGGATATTATGCAGCCTTAAAAAAGATGGAGACTTTACCTCCTTTATGTTTACATGGACAGAGCTGGAATATATTCTTCTTAGTAAAGTATCTCAAGAATGAAAGAAAAAGTATCCAATGTTCTCAGTAATATTACAAAATCAATATATAATCACCCACACTTTCACATGAAAGATAAAACACAACTATAGTCTAGGATGAAGAAAGAAGAGGAGCAGGAGGGGAGGGGATGGGGAAGGTTGTGTGGAGGAAGGGTAATCGTGGGACCACACCTATGGTGCATATTGCAAGGGTACTTGTCAAATCTATTAAGAGTAGAGTATAAATGTCTCAACACAATAATTAAGTGAGGTGAAGGCTATGTTAACCAGTTTGATGTAAGCATTCCAAATTGTATAGAAAATGAGTACATTATACCCCATAAATATATTAATGTACACATTTATGATTTAATAAAAAATTAAAAAAAAAAAACTTCAAGTTTTCTCATGTTTGAATTACAATGGAGTTTCATCTCACCTAAAACTGGAGGTTCTGTCTATGACACTGTTATCAATCTAAATATTCCAAAGCAGAAACTCTAAACTAGGAAGCTATATAAAAAAGGGGTTGATCACCATTTCATTAACATTATTCCTAGCCCAAGAAACAAGTCTCTTGATCTTCTTCCTATGGGTATTCACCAGAACTAATAGTTTCCAAGAAGATTTTCTTAGATAAATGGTGGAGTCTATGGCATTTATGCCACAGGCAGCAATTGGAGAATTGGCGGGGCTGGGGAGGAGGCGAACTTAGAGGAGAGTGGTGCCAGGGGTAGGCAAATGTGCACATAGGATTTGGTATATGTGTGGACTTTGGCAGAATTGTGAGAATTAGTCTATTTTTGGCACCCACCAACCACTCACATTTCCCCATCACATCCCTGTTCTTTCTTTCAAGCCTCTTTCAAACCTGTCCTGTCACCCTACTCTCACCCTAGACCCAAGTTCATATCACAAAGCTTGTCTTAGTTCATTCAGGCAGTTGTAGCAAAGTGCTTCAGACTGGTAATTTATAAACAACAGAAGCGTATTGCTCACAGGTCTGGATATTGGAAAGTCCAAGTTGAAGGTCCCTGCATATTCAGTGTCTGATGAAGGCCTGCTCCTCATAGATGGCATTTTCTATATGTCCTCACATGGCAGAAGGGATCTATGAGTTCCTTTGGACCTCTTTTATAAGGGTTCTAATTCCCTTAAATTAGGGAATTTTTCTTCCCTCATGACCTAATCACCTGTCCAAGGCCTCACCTCTTAATACCACCACACTGCAGATTAGGCTTTAGTGGATGAATTGTGGGGGATGAGGGACAAACATTCAGGCCATAGCAAAAGTTTTTAAACATTTCTGACTGTGACCATGGAAACAAATGTTTTGCTTTACTTTTCAAAGGCATGCCGAAACTATCTATCTGTATCATCTATATTCTCCTTTAATATTTTCTATTTCATTCTATTCTTTCACTTAAAAAATGCTGAAATATGCCTGTGAAATTAATTTTACAACCCAAGGCTTTTCATAAAGCACCATTTCATCTCACCTCAGGAAAGGTGTCGATAAGCCAAGTGGTCATTTATTTTGCTTTGTTTTGGTTTTCAATAAGCATCAAGTTTTCATCACTGCTGAGCTTTTTGAATTTTATGCATGAGCTCCAGAAGTCTCTCTGGGAAGCTTGAGCAATGGAGAGTTTCTACACAGACCTTCACATTCCTCCCTGCTTGAGGGTAGTCCCCAGGACCTGTGGGTGCTGTGCTCTGCACGCTGTGTGGGAAGGACTTGAAAGTGCAGTGGGCAAGAAATAGACTAGAAAGTGCAGTGGGCAAGAGCAGCAGTAGCTATTTCAATATTTGAATTCTGAATTAAATTATCATATTGACACAGTACCATAGGAAGTTCTTTGAAATATGATGTCCTGGTAATTCATCCTAAGTATTTTTATCTTAGCTTGTGTTTCCTTTGGGAAGCAATAAGGAGGGTCATGAGCTGCTCCCTCTTTCAGGATGGAGAGTGAGACATCACTGGCATGGCTGAGACCAATAGGAAGTGAAAGTGTCTAGGAAAGGGCTAAAGGAAAGCTCCTTGGGGGAGATTGGCAGGAGCTACCTTAAGAGGAATCTTAGCCAAAATGCCGCTGCCCTGGAGCACCAAATGAGAAGGCCCGTAATGTGGAGTTCAGCTTGTAACAAAGAAAAATAAACAAGCAAGAACATTAAAGACAGTTAAATACTAATTCAAAACCCAGTGCAGTATGTGAAAAGAAAAGGTGACTGTTCCTTTCCAGTAACTCTGATATGTAAAACTGATCAGATTTTTTGGTCAACGTCCATTTGCACAAATTGAAGGGATTTGGCCAGGTCATAAAACTGGCACCTAGACTTAGACCCAGATCTTTCTGATTCTAAAGGTTATGTTCTTTTCATAAAATTCCACTGTTTCCCAAAATTCCTTCTAATCTAGTGGGTCTACAGGTGGGTGGCTTTTTTCTCTCCCTTTATTTCTATATTTTTCATTTTTCCCCCCAATGATCTTGTGTTGCTTTTCTAATGAAAGGCAAACTCAATACACTCTATTTTTTTTTCCTAGTTGTCCATCAGAGAATTATTGCCAGTTCAGAAAAGAAAAAGTATTTTCAACTATCTCAAAGTATTTTGCCAGCACTAATTTATTCTATCCCTAAAAGCATTTTAGGCTGGAATGCATTTATTTGAGAAGTTCCTTATATGAATAATCACCTCCATTTGGTCACATTGGAGCCATGTTTTTAGGCAGGTGGCTGCAAAAGTTTACCTTCTTCATGATTAAAAACACATTGTTTCTCGCTGGCCTCAATTCTAGGCCATTCTTCTCTCTGCTGTCATCTTCACATGTGAATTGACCAATCATGACTTCACCATTTGGATCCAAAGGTGAGCCAAGAAAATACTTGCTTGGACTCTACTAAAACTTGCACCCTGAGAAAAACCTAACATCAACATACAGAGGAAAAAGAAAGCAAACATGACTTAACCAAACTGATAATTACTCCTTTCTCTTCCTCTTCCAAAGTTGCATGGAACTTTTTTTTTTTTTTATACCTTGCTATTTTTTTATATGTTTTATTTTGCAAGTGATAGTTTTCCCTTCAAGGTAAATTACTGAGAAAAGTATTGATGGTTTTAGTCCAGTCTTTTGCTGGATGACTTTTGGTATCATGAAAAGTAGAGCATTTTTGTGGCCTAAGGCTCACCGGTTTACCCACAGACAAAGGAGACTACATGCAAATTCTCCAGCAGGTCTAAAGAACAGATGTTTTATGGACTGAATAATCAGGTCTGAGGATGCAAATCATCTAGATAGTGTTCTTGGAAAAGTAAGTATTTGGGATCATGTATTGCCGAGTTTTATTAAGCTAATATTAGAGTTGCTATCCATAGTAAATACTGCTGTAGCTGCTAGTGTGAGAGGGTAGTCTAGAACACGTCCTGAAAGAGGAAACTGACCAGGGTCTGAATAAATCAGTCCTTTATGTGCTCGTGACCTTGGGGATAAACAACCCTAAGTAATGAACTCTCCAGGTGACAACCTGAAAGTCTTCTGCAATATGAAAGAAGGCCAAAGAAGAATTATAATGGCTAATGGGAATGGCCTAGGGACTTCTTTTGCCAGAAAAATGCATTGCTATAAAAGTAGTAGAAAGCACAAGGCAGCTTCCCCGACAGTTAACACCAGATTGGAGTTCCTCCAGAGAACCATTCTAAGGGGTTTAATCAGCTAGTCAGTGTGATGGCCTTGGGATCAAATATATCCAAACAACTAAGCATGAATGTGGGCCAGAATAATTATGGTCATGACAATAGCAGGGAGAATAGGCCAGGAGCACATCCTCTCCTGTGTCTTGAAATGCAATTTTAAGTTAGAATCCAAATCAGACTTTCTTGTGGGCACTTCCATTCTCGTTCCCTTTCTGAAACAGCTGGCCCTGGTGGCTTTAGTAAGTTGGGCTTTGAGTCAGGCCAGATATCTACTTGTCAAAAGATGATATCTCTCTCTCTATCCATCCCATCCTTCTCCCTTTTTGGACAAGAGAAAGCCCCAAACAAGAAGCTCTTGGCCCTGATCTTATCTGTGACCCATGATGAAGAATACACTGCTTTGCTCAAGCTTTACTTTTAAGCTTTAGTCTTCTAGGATTACAGGAGATTAAACCTTTTCTGATGTTTCTTGCAAAATTGAGGATGTGCATTCATAAAGGTATAACTGTTTTTTCTCTTTTTCTGTTCATACCCATGTACACTGCTTTTCAGAAGTTATTACCTTAAGAGAGCAATGAACAGTGGCTGCTTATAAAATAGCAAAGACTTAACTGAGCTGAGATCTCAAAATGAAAATGTTTTGCTGAGGCAAAATATTCTTAGCAGCACCCTGGTGGTGATGGAACAGATTACGAAGCAGAACTAAAAGCATCTGGCACTCCCTTAATTTTAGACACAATTCGTTCAGTGAATGAATGATCTTGATTCTTATAAATTCCAGTGGTTTAGGGGCCTTGTCTTAGTAAATTAGTTATAAAACCTATATTGACAAAGAAAGTTAGTAAATAGGGCCAGTGTCTGCCAGGAGCAAATGTAAAGCTCTATGGGAACTTGTCCTTGTTTCTAGAGTCTCCTAAATTAGGGAAAAAAAATTCAAAGCAGTAATTTTTGCTGTAGAGCAGTACATTCCTCATTTATCAAGTCCCATCTTTTGATTCTTCATTGCCTTTTGGGAATGATTTAGCAGGTTGTTTAGTTGATACAGTGAAAAGTTTTGGGAGCTCCACATTCACTTTGAGTGTCTGGACAAAGGAATCAAAGAGGTGAAACCAGTCAAAATTCTACCACATACCAAGTGAACCCTTTGAAAGGGTCAGGTCTGGCATGTCTTACCTCTGTCAACTTCATGCACTAGCATCTCTCATATGCAGGGTGCACCCCCAAAACAAAGGAAATAATATTATTTCCTTTAACTATGAGTGGGATTTTAGGAGAGCTCTTTGTTGTTGCTAAAATCACTCACACAAGCTAAGTACCGTATATACTCGAGTATACACCGAGTTCTTGGCACAAAATTTGTGCCGAAAAACCCGAACTTGGCACAAATTTTGTGCCGAAAAACCTCGGCTTACACTTGAGTATATATGGTATGTCTCTAACAGGATAACAGCATGATGCCTGCTAATGTGCTCATACCTCATCATTTTGGGGCTCAGTTGCTTGTAAACCTGTTACTAGATTACAGTTATGTGGGTAGTGCTAAATCTCATTTGTTTCTTTATCACTATCTCCTAGCTAAATTCTCATACTAAAACTCACTAAACACTTTTTTACTTAATGATGGACTGCAGTGTTCTCCCAAGCTGTAGCATGTAGCAAGTCCAAGATCACTCATATAAACCAAAGGAATAGGACACAAGCAATAGTAGGATGAGTCACTTTCCTGAAACCTATGACTTTATTTAGAAAAAGCATCTTTGCAGATATAATTAAGTTAAGAATTTTGAGATGGTATCACCCTGGATTATCCAGGTGGGCCCAAAATTAAAAAACAAATGTCCTTATAAGATGCATACAGAGAAGGTGATGTAAAGCCAGAGGCAGAGGTTGGAGCAGTAACAAGTCAAGGAACACCGATAATTGGCAGCAGTCTCCAGAAGCTAGAAGCAAATGTGAAACTGATTCTTCCTCAGGGCCTCCAGAAGAAACCACCACTGCTTTCAGTTCAGACTTCTAGCTTTCAGAACAGTGAGAGAGTGAATTTGTTTAGCTTTAAGCCACCAAGTTTGTGATTTTCATCATGGCGGCCAATGGAAATGCGTACAGATCCATATGAATTCTAGAGAAAGCAGAGCATTTTTTGAGCAGCCCTGTGGGACTGACAGTTCTCATTCCATAGTGTCATAGGTAGACAGGGTGTCTAACCCAGGTGCTGTACTCCACTGCAGAGTCCACTGAATGAAGACTTCCTGCTTCCCCTGTGGTAAATTACTCTCTTTCTCCTTGGACTTCAATTTTTTTGTCACAAAATGGAAGTGCTCCATCCCACAGCCCTCATAGAAATGTCCAAGGCAGGGAGAAGGGGAGTGACTTTGTAGGAGGGGTGTATGTGAGAGAGAATAACATGAGTGGCATGATTAAAGCCCAGCTCAGACAGCAGTAAATAGTGTAAGATGTTTAGATTTAGTAGTAGCCTCCTACCAAGTGGGTTTATGTCTCCCATGCAATTTTAGAAAGGGGGCGGTTGCTCACTTATTTTCTACACAGACCCAGACCAAAGCATATACATGTGTGTCATTACATTTATATGAGGAATTAACAATCTTCAGATGATAGCACAGCTGTGTCAGCTGTGTGCCTGCAGCTGAGTCAATATAAATTGCAACTGAGAACACTGTAAATCAGAGAAACGGTCTGTGCTGAAGGAACAGCATTCCCGTGAGAGGCCACCTGGAGCCTTGAGCTTTCACGTGGAAGGGTATCTCCCTCACTGGCTCCATGAACTGAGCCATCCTTGCTGTTCCACACAGCAGGAAATGAGTGGGATGTCACAGACACTTCCTTTACCTCATCCTTATATCTCATGCCAGCCCTGTGCTGTGGATCAGCTCAGGGTGGGACCCAGAAGCCTGTCCCCTGCACCCCCTGCAGTAGAAGCTGATTTAAAGTTCCTGGGAACACCCTGTGCCTGTTCCTTTCTGGAGCCCTCAGGGGCTAATGCAGACTAAGCAATGCTTCATTGGTCATCCAGCTTATAAAAAATCTGTTTTCAGAGTTTAATTTAAATTTTCTGATAGACACACACCACAGAGCATACGTGGCAAATACGCCAAGGCCTAAGGAGCTGGCAATGATGTCTCACGCCACCCTTCTAGCAATCTAGAGTGTGATTGACTGGGTTAGAATCCTTTGTCCTTTCCACCTGTGGAACTTTCCTTTTCTAAGTCTCACTTTCCTTATTTGTGAAATAATACTATCTAACACAAGGTATTGTTATAAATATAAAATAAAATAATACAGGTGAGCAGCTAGACACTGGAATTAAAGGCATAGTGAAAACTCAAAAAATTAGCTTTTTAAATTTGTCTTTACAAGCTGATTTCTGTGTCCTTTTTTCACCCTCTCTTTTTGGTGTCTTTCCACCAGGGCTCATTGTCCTCAACTCTTCAACATGCATCTATCTGATATCCCCAGATTTAATTCACCCAACATCATTGCATAACTCTGGCAAAGAAATAAAACACCATTACCAGTTTTTTCTTTCCTTCCTCTGAAGGAGACACTGTCCTCTCTACACCTCTTTAGCACTTGTTCTTTCTCTACATGCTGACTTCTTCTTATTACAAGACCATGCCCAGCCTGACAGGAAGGAGAGACCAAAAATGTCAGGGATTTAATGACCCTGGGAACAGTCTTGGACAACTAATGGGAGATAATGAATAATGTTAATCATTTAAATGTAGAAATGGACAGAATAAATTTAAAAATAAACACCATATTACATGTTTCCTACAAAAGCTACATTTAGAATATAAAGGCATATATAGACTGAAATTAACTAGTTGGAAAAAAATAAATCACGTAAATAATAAGCACAAGAATGCTGAATGGCCATATTAGTATTAGATAAAACAGATTTCAAAGAGTATTACCAGTAAAAAAGGATATTTCTTTTTCTGAAGAGACAGAGTCTCAGTTTATCGCCCTCAGTAGAGTGCCATGGCGTCACACAGCTCACAGCAACCTCCAATTCCTGGGCTTAGGCGATTCTTTTGCCTCAGCCTCTCGAGTAGCTGGGACTACAGGTGCCCACCACAATGCCTGGCTACTTTTTTTTTGTTGTTGCATTTTGGCTGGGGCTGGGTTTGGACTCACCACCCTCAGTATATGGAGCTGGCACCCTACCCACTGAGTCACAAGTGCCACCCAAAAAAGGATATTTTTTTAATAATAAAAAAGATCATTCATCAGGAAGAAATGACAATTATAAATGTACAGGGATCTAACAACAGAGACCTAAAATGTATTATGAAAATATGGAGAGAAGAAAAGGAAGAAATGGAAAATTTGACACATAGTAGAAAATTTTAACTCACTGCATCAGCAATTGCTAAGACCTTAGACAAAAAAAAAAAAAAAAAGATAGAGTAAGAGAAAGAAAGAAAAGGATCAATGAAGACATAAAAGATGAGAACAACACTAAAAATCAATTTGACCTAAGTGACATTTATAAAGTACTACGTACAACAACTGCAATACACACATAATTTTCAAGTATACATGCTGCATCACCAAGTTATACAAAATGCTAGTTCATAACATAACTCTCAATAAAATTAATAAAATTACAAAGGTCAAAATTGTACATAATTACAACATAATATATTCTTTGACCATAACACACTTCTATTCATTGGTCAAACATGAAAGTACAAGGGAAATTAGAAAATATGCTGATCCAGGTAGCTCATGTGGCTTGGTGAGTTAGGCACCTGCCCCATATACTGAGGGTGGCAGGTTCGAACCCAGCCCCGGTCAAACTGCAACAAAAATAGCTGGGCATTGTGGCAGGTGCCTGTAACTACTCGGGAGGCTGAGGCAAAAGAATCATCTAAGTCCAAGAGCTGGAGGTTGCTGTGAGCTGTGACACCATGGCACTCTACCAAGGGTGACAAAGTGAGACTCTGTCTCTAAAAAAAAAAAAAAAAAGAAAGAAAGAAAATATGCTGATCTGAATGGAAACAAGAACATGAAACTGTTTCAAATGCTTATATTAGAAGATATGCAAGGTATAAAAACAGTGATGTAAGTTTCCACCTGCAAAATCTGAAAAAGCAAGAGCAAAGTAAACACAAAGCAAGTAGAAGAAAAAAAATAATAAAGATAAGAAGAAAACTTAAGAAAATAGAAAATATTAGCAATTAGAATCCAAGAGTATATACAAGGGATACTAGAACCTGAACAATAGCCTTTTCCCCAGGAACGTAAGTTTGGTTTAACATTCAAAAATCAATTAATGTCACCCACCATGTTAACAGAACAAGATTCAGATTGTGTCATTCTAAAAATTGAACATCCTTTCATGATAAAAACTATCATGCAAGCTAAGAAGAGTAGGAAGCCTCTTTAAACTGATTAAGAGCGTCTTTAAGAAAAACCATAATACCGCTTTCAGTAGTGAAAGACTGAATTGTTACACCTTAAATCAGGAAAAATATCCCTGTTTACTCTCACCACTTCTAATTCAAAAACCTTGTTTTGCAGGTTTTAGACAGTAAGAAAAGAAAAGGAAAGAAAAAGGCATACAAATTAGAAAGGAAGAGGTGTTTATAGGTGATATGGTTGCTTATGTAGAAAATATGAAAGAATCTACAAAACAACTATTAGAATTAGTGAATGGATTTAGCAATGTCACAGGATACAAGGTATTATAGTACACAATAATCAATTATATTCTAGGCTGGGCATGGTGACTAGAGTAACAGTGAGACCCCGTCTCTACTGAATATAGAAAAAATTAGCCAGGCATTATGGTGCATGCCTGTAGTCCCAGTTCTATTTGGGAGGCTGAAGCAAGAGGATCGTTTAAGCCCAAGAGTTTGAGGTTGCTGTGAGGTATGACACCTGGTATTCTAGCCTGAGACAACAGAGTGAGATGCTGTCTCAAAAAAAAAAAAAAAAAAAAAAAAAAAAAAAAAAAAAATAAATATAAATATATACATATAAATATATTCTTATATTAGTAAACAACAGGAAAATTATATTTAAAAAGAACAATCGCTTTGGAGTGGAAACTAGACTATAAAAAACCC
>CAUYPK010089100.1:0-22307 GCA_963574355.1 Loris lydekkerianus
CTAATCAAAATAGATCTGGATTATTACTCTGTAAATTCACAGAAGTAAGATAATATAAGTTTGTTGAATGTGTTAACATCCTATAGTCTGAAAAATGTGGGGATTTATTTGGCACATTTAAATAAAATGTTTCTAACTAGATTTCTGATTTGTGTAGTTCAATTGGTGAACTTCAGGAGTCAAACATAATTGTTCCTAACCATATTCTTACAGACCTACATTCAAAGTTTGATGGTGTTAGTTGTCTGGAATATCATTAACTTTTCTATATATAACACTTCACCAGGATCTTAGGGGACTTTGGAAATTCTATTTTACCCTTAGAACTTTGGGTAAGATGATCCTTGTAATAGCATGAGTGTGTCACAACAAATCCCTAAATTCACTAGTCTATTTGAAGTTGGTATTAAAAGATATTGTCAGACTAAATGATCAATGGTCAAGTTAGAGGGATCACTGATTTGGCTGTGAAGGAGCATAACATGAACTAAGCAAAGTTTATTATATGTGGTATAAGAAATGGGGAGAAGCTGATTTTGGACTTTTTTTTTTTTTTTAAGTATGGTAACTAGTTGGAAGTTTTCGGGCTATTGGGTGGGATGGTGTCAAATTAGAACACCTATTTTGGGGAGTTCTACTGAAATGTTCTTTTGTTTATTTGCTTTCAACACCAGGTATCCATTTTTATACCAAAATAAATGCATGTTTCAGGAATTGTCTGAATTTGGGATAAAACATTTTCATGTAAACCAGCTTTGCAAAATTTTTCATCCTAGGTACTTCCCTCTGTTCAAGTGGATTGCCTTATCGTGAACAAAGACCTATTAATTTTCAAGCTAGGTTTTGCAGTTCCCAACTACTAACATTCTTACATTTTTCCAGGCTGGTGCAAAGTAATCAAAGATGTCGATCAAATGTTAATGGGACTGAAAGGATTTTGTAAATCTCACATATATTTAGCAACACTTTTATGTAGCTAAGTTTTTTTTTTAGCAACTGGTAGAACTTAGAATGTTAATAGCTTGTAGGTTCTGTATTCAGACATTAAATATAGTAGGGCAGTAACAGTTTGGAGAGTTTTCTGGTCAAGCTTTTACCAGGGATTTAGCCTTCGTGCAAAAAAGTCAGTGCTGATGGCATAGGTATCTAGCCTTGTACATTTTCTTAGGCTTTTCAACAGTCATTGGTATTGCAATTTGGGAACAGGTCTGCCTCAAATTTGGTGGTCTGAGTGATCACTAGTAAGCATATTGGGAGTTTATTTAGACTGTGTTTTTGGAATTTTGACAACTGGCTGAATTATATGGTTGGTATAAAGTTATGTGTGCAATTGGCAGGTTTATTTTTTTCTCTGTTGCACTTGGTTAGCTTTAACTGTTCTGTATTATAAAGATAAGTTTGCTCAACAATAAATCTGCAGAGATTGAACAAGCAAAAAAAAAAAATTAAACAGGAAAATATTATTAAAGAATATCCAGTATCTTTCCAAGAGTTATTTAAAAATAGAATAAACAAGGATGGAATAGAAAATATGAATGGGAAACACAACCGAGCTGCTTTAGAAAAACATTAAAGGCATGTAGTCAGGGTGCTTTTGAGAATCATGTGGAATCTGAATCACTTTGAGCACATCTTGTTAGAAAACACCATGAAAGATATGAAATTTAGTATAGGATGCCCAGTGAGTAGCTATTTTTTGGAAAAACCTAGTTCCTAGAATGAAGTTAACCATTTTTGCCTACTATATCAAACAAAAATTATTGTCACAGTGCTAACCTAGGTGTGCAGACTGAGGTTTGAGACTCAAGCAATTTAATTAGGTAGATATTTTTTAAGATGAGGTTTGAGTAAAAAAATCAGTATTCTTAACAAACTAAGTTTGAAAACTTTTATTGTCCTTTTGTTCTTGTTTCTTCTCCTTATCTTTCTTCCTCTTTTTCTTTTTTAAAATACACTGGTACTTCCTACATTACCTAGGCTGGCATGAAACTTTAAGTCTCAAGTGATTCTCCAGTCATATCCTCCACAGTTTTGGGAGTATAAGTGTGGAGCATCTGTACCTTCTTTTTTTTTATTTTGAAAAGATATTTATTTATCTTACGTTCTGCAGACTGTACAAGAAGCATGACCCAACCTCTGAGATAGTTATTATTTTAAAGGCATAAAAAGCACTGAAGACTTGGAACTATCTAATTCAGCTACTAAATGTTCTCAATATTGTAGCAACTTATTATTTTTTTTTGTTAAATCATAGCTGTGTACATTAATGCAATTATGGGGGTACATTCTGCTGGTTTTATATACAATTTGAAATACTTGCATCAAATTGCTTAACATAGCCTTCACTGCATTTTCTAAGTTATTGTGTTAAGATATTTATATTCTACACTTAGTAGATTTAACACTTATCCTTGTAAAATTCATCATAGGCGTTGTCCCACAAATTACCCTCCTCCACCCATTCTCCTCACTATTCTCCCTTCCCCCTCCTCTTTCCTCTTCATTGAGGGCTATAGTTGGGTTATAGCTTTCATATGGAAGTGTGGGTTCTTATAGTAGGGTGGAGTATATTGGATAGTTTTTCTTTCATTCTTGAGATACTTTGCTAAGAAGAATATGTTCCAGCTCCATCCATGTACACATAAAAGAGGTAAAGTCTCCATCTTTTTTTAAAGTCTTCATAATATTCCATGGTATACATATACCACAATTTATTAATCCATTCATGGGTTGATGGGCACTTAGGCTTCTTCTATGACTTAGCAATTATGAATTGGGCTGCAATAAACATTCTGGTGCAAATATCTTTGTTATAACATGATTTTTGGTCTTCTGAATATATACCTAGTAGAGGAATTGAAGGATTGAATGGCAGGTCTATTTTTAGTTCCCTAAGTGATTTCCAAATATCTTTCCAAAAGGAATGTATTAATTTGCATTCCCACCAGCAGTGCAGAAGTGTTCCCTTTTTTCCACATCCATGCAAACATCTCTGGTTTTGGGATTTTGTGATGTGGGCTAATCTTACTGGAGTTAGATGATCTCTCAAAGTGGTTCTGATTTGTATTTGTCTGATGATTAAGTACAATGAGCATTTTTTCATGTGTCTGTAGGGCATGTACCTGCCTTCTTCAGAGAAGTTTCTCTTCAAGTTCCTTGCCCACACTAAGATGGGATCACATGTTCTTTTCTTGGTAATACATTTGAGTTCTCTGTGAATTCTGGTTATTAAAGCTTTGGCAGAGACATAACCTGCAAATATCTTCTCCCATTCTGAGTGCTGTCTGCTTGCTTTATGTATTGTGTTCTTGGCTGTGCAGAAGCTTTTTAGTTTTATCAGATTCCAGTAATATATTTTTGGTGTTGCTTGAATTTCCCAGGGATCCTTCTTATAAAATATTCTCCCAGACCTATTTCTTCAAGTATTTTCCCTGAACTTTCTTCTAGTATTATTTATAATTTTATGTCTTAAGTTTAAATCTTTTATCCAGTGAGAGTCTATCTTTGTTAACTGTGAAAGATGTGGGTGAGGTTTCAGTCTTCTACAGTTCACCAGCCAGTTCACCCAGCACCATTTGTTAAATAGGGGGTCTTTTCCCCACTGATTATTCTTTATTGGCTTATTGAAGATCAAATGATGGTAAGTAGCTGGGTACATCTCTTGGTTCTCTATTCTGTTCCATATATCTACCTCTCTGTTTGTGTACCAGTACCATGCTGTTTTTATTACTATCAATTTATAATATAGTCTGAGGTCTTGTAGCGTGATTCCTCCTTATTTGTTTTTATTTATGAGTAATGTCTTGGCTAATTGAGGTTTTTTCTGATTACATATAAAAGGAAGTATTATTTTTTTGAGTCTTTAAAGTATGACAGTGATACTTTAATAGGGAATGCTTTAAAATGTATGTTGCTTTGGGTAGTATGGACATTTTAACAATGTTGATTTTTCCTGGCCATGAGCATGGTATGTTTTCCATTTGTTAACATCTTCAGCTATTTCTTTTCTCAGGGTTTCATAATTCTCTTTATAGAGATCTTTCACATCCTTTGTTTAGTAAACTCCCAAATATTTCATCTTCTTTGGCACTACTATAAAAGGAATTGAGTCCTTGACTTTTTTCAGCTTGACTATTGTTGGTATATATAAAGGCTACAGATTGGTGAGTATTGATTTTATAACCTGAGATGCTGCTATATTCCTTGATCACTTCTAAGAGTATTGTAGTTGAATCCCTGGGGTTTTCCAGATATACAATCATATCATTTGCAAAGAGTGAAAGTTTGATCTCCTCTGTTCCTATTTGGATACCCTTGATTGCCTTTTCTTGTCTGATTACAATGGCTTAGACTTCCATTACAATGTTAAATAGCAGTGGAGACAATCGGCAACCTGTCCTGGTTTGTGATCTGAGTTGGAATGATTTCAGTTTAACTCCATTCAATATGATATTGGCTATGGGTTTGCTGTAGATGGCCTCTATCAGTTTAAGAAATGTTCCTTCTATGCCTATTTTTAAAAGTGTTCCGATCATAAAAAGATGCTGGATATTATCAAAAGCTTGTTCTGCATTGATTGAGAGAATCATATGGTGTTTGTTTTTTATTTTGTTTATGTGATGTATTATATTTATAGATTTACATATTTTGAACCATCCTTGAGACCCTAGAATAAAACCAACTTGGTTATGGTGTATAATTTGTTTGATATGTTGCTAGATTCTGTTCGCTAGGATCTTATTGAATATTTTGGCATCTATATTCATTAAATATATTGGTCTATAATTTTCTTTCCTTGTTGGGTCTTTTTCTGGTTTGGGAATCAGCGTTATATTTGCTTCATAGAATGTGTTGGGAAGTATTCCTTTTTTTTCTATGCTTTGGAAAAGGTTATGTAATATAGGTATTAGAATTCTGATGTGAAGCCGTCTGGTCCCAGACTCTTCTTTTTTTGGAAGATTTCGTATAGTTGGTGCTATTTCAGTACTTGATATAGGTCTGTTCAGCATTTCTAATTCTTTCTGGGTAAGTCTAAGAAGATGGCGTGCTTCCAAGTACTGGTCAATTTCTTTTACATCTTCATATTTCTGAGAATAGATTTTTTTGTAGTATTCATTAAGAATTTTTTGAATTTCTGAGGTGTCTATTGTTATTTTGCCTTTGTCATTTCTGACTGATGAAATTAGGGATTAAAATTTTCTATTTCTGGTTAGGCTAGCCAAGGATTTATCAATTTGTTAAACTTTTCAAAAAAACAACTTTTCGATTCATTGATCTTTTGAAATATCTTTTGTTTTCAATTTCATTTAATTCAGCTCTCATTTTGGTTATTTCTTTTCTTCTGCTGGGTTTGGGGTTGGAGTGTTCTTCCTTTTCTAGTTGCTTGAGATGTCCCATTAAGTTGTTGACTTCCTCTCTTTCCATTCTCTTAAGGATGGCTTGCAGCACTGTAAATATCCCTCTTAGGACTGCCTTTGCCATGTCCCAGAGGTTCTGATAATTCATGTCTTCATTATCATTTTGTTCCAAAAACTTGGCAATTTCCTTCTTAATCCCATCTTTGACCCAGCTATCTTTCAGCAGAAGGTTATTTAGTTTCTGTGTCTTTGTCTGATTATGCAGATTCCTGTTGTTACTGAGTTTAACTTTTATTCAATGATGATCTGAGAAAATATACAGAATAATTTCTATTCTTTTAAAGTTGCTGAGGTTATACTTGTGACCTAAGATGTGATCAATTTTAGAGGATGTTCCATGGGCTGATGAGAAGAATGAATATTCTATTTTGTTAGGATGAAATGTTCTGTAGATGTCTATTAAATTCAATTATTGTATGTTGAAGTTTAAGTCCAAAATTTCTTTGCTTAGTTTCTTCTTGGAGGATCTATCCAACACTACCAAATGGGGGTTAAAATCTCCAACTATTATGGTACTGGAAGATAGCAAATTGCTCATGTCTGTTAGGGTGTTGGTTATAAATTGAGGAGCATTTTAGTTGTGTGCATAAATGTTAATAATTGACATCTCATCATGTTGAGTGTTACCCTTAAAAAATATGAAGTGACAATCATTGTCTTTCCTTACTTGTTTGGTTTAAAGCCTAATGTATCTGCAAATAAAATTACAACCTCTCATTTTTTCTGTTTTCCATTTGCCTGGATTATAGATGTTCATCCCTTCACCCTGAGTCTATATTTATCTTTTAAGATAAGATGAGATTCTTGTATGCAGCAGATATCTGGCCTGAGTTTTTGCATCCTGTCAGCCAACCTGTGCCTCTTTAGTGGACAATTTAAGCTATTCACCTTATTTGAGAGTATTGATAAGCCTGGTGGTATTTTGGGTGTGAAGTTTTTTGAAAGACCAGCAGATGTTTTTAATCCTTTTGCCACTGTGGAAGTTGGGTTTTGATCAATAAGTTCTGAGTGAGTTTACTTTGGTGGTAGAGTATTGTGGTAGTCATTATGGAGGATGGGTCTGAGAATATCTCAAAGAGCTGGTTTAGTTATGGTGAATTTCTTCAATGTGTGAATGTCATTAAAGTATTTGACTTCTCCATCATAAATGAAACTCAGTTTAGCTGGATACAGAATCCTGGACTTAAAGTTGTTTTATTTTAGGAGATTGAAGGTTGATGACCATCCTCTTCTGGCTTGAAAAGTTTCAGCAGAAAGATCTGCAGTCATTCTAATATTCTTCCTCTTGTAGGTTATGATTTTCTTACTTCTGGCTGCTTGCAGGATTTTCTCTTTCATATTAACTTTGGTGAAGTTAATTACAACATGTCTAGGGGATGCTTTATTTGGATTGAGTGGTGCTGAAGTTCTGAAACTGTCTGCTATCTGAATTTCAGAATCTCTTGTGATGTTTGGGAAGTTCTTGATTATCTCTTGGAGTAGAGCATCTGTGCCTTTCAGATCATTCTCATCACCTTCTGGAATTCCAATAAGGCAAATGTTTGCTTTTTTGGAGTGGTCCCACAACTCTCTTAGGAAATGATCCATCTTTGCTCTCCATTTCTTTTCATGTTTGAGCATTTGGGAACATTCAAAAGCTTTGTTTTCAATGTCCAAGATGCTTTCTTATGCCTGCTCTTTCCTATTACTGAGGGATTCTACTGTATTTCTCAGGTCTTTGAGGTATGCAAATTCTTGCCTCAATTTGTCAAAATCTTTGGTGATTTTATCTTTGAATTCATTAAATTCTTCAGACAACTTTTGAATTGTTCCTGAACTTCTAATTCCAATTTTACTTCAATTCTGTTAAGCTTAATTGCTACCCAAATTCTGAACTCAATTTCTGACATCTCAGCCATTTGTTTATGAATGGGATAATCTGTTGAGTCTCCTTTGTCATACCTTGGGGGAGTTGATCTACTCTGGTTATTCATGTTGCCCAAGTTTTCCCACTGATTCTGCACCATGGTTATTTTTCGCCATTTGATTACAGAGACTGGTAAGTTGGAATTAAATTGAGGGCTCCTGTAGAGGTGACTGCGATTTTTCTCCTACAGCTTTACCAAGGTCCTGTTCAGTACTAGAGACTCTGGGGACCCACTTTGTATGATGAGGCTAGGTGGGTCTGTCTTGTATTTAGCTAGACTCTGACCAATCCTAGCAGATCAGTGACTTTGGGTTCAAATCTCAGCTGTGGAGGAATACAAGCAATAAAGACACCCTGCCCCCCACTAGCAATAACTGGGAGAGAAGAATCAGATCCTCTACAACAAACCAGGGTATAACCTTGGAGAGTCCCGGGATGATCGGCCCAGAGCAAGAGTTCCAAACCAATTGTCCTGGTCAGCACAAACACAGATCAAGTGGGAGAGTTCAAAAGATCTCCATCAACTGGATAGCAGGAGTCCACTGGCAGCTCAAGTGTAACTTGCTCTGGTGATCTGTGGAGTCAGAATATTTATTCCCAGCAAAATAATTATTCCAAGAGGGCTGGTACCTCTTTTCCCATTTTGCATCATGGTCACCCTCAGTCACTGGTTACCCCACAGTGCTGCAGCCTAGCTCTCTCTAATACTCAAGTACACCAGGTATTCGCACCTAAATCAAAGAGGATATAATGCCTCCCCAACTGGGCTGTCTCGCTGTGCAACCTACAGGCAGGAGGAGTTCAGGCCTGATTCCCTCTGGTGATCACTGAAAATGGGGGAGTGTTCCACTTGCATCTGTACCCAGGTGGGGGTTACAATGGAGGAGTGTGTTTCTTTCCCTCAGACACCATGCCTCTGCCTTGGCCACACTCCACCTCTTGAACCCCTGTAGGTCAGGTCAGGTTCCCTCTGTGTTCCACAGAATTGAGGAGGTGTCTCTCCCAAATTTGACTCCAGTAGGAGGGACTGTGGGGCCACCACCACTGTCAGGGGTGGCACTGCCACTGGTGGGGTGGTGCTGCATGTTTGGGGTACTTCTGTGTGCAGGTTGCAGGAGCCAGGCAGGGAGCCAGAGGGTGGAGCTGCCAGCTGCTGGCCATGGGTTGAGGGAGCCAGGGAGTGGGTGGTCCCTGCCCCGGGGGTAGCAGAAGTGGACGGGGTGCCAGAGGGCACTGCCGTGGTCCCGGGTGGTTGGTCGGACCCCCACTATGCTCTTTCCAAAATGGGGCAAGTCTCTCTCCCTTTGACTCTCTGCCTCTATTAAAGTTATAGTTTCATTGCAACTGCCCCACAGCCCATGAGAGTCCCTAGCCCAGCAAAAATCTGCCAGACACTCTGGATTCTGCAGGAGGTATTCTTCCAGACTTCCAGGAGAGGGGAGAGGGGTAGATTGGGAGTTCAGGAAGGTAGGGAGAATGTTAGATCAACTTTTGTCCCAGGCAAGAGACTGCTTGGGCTTGTAGCAATATCTCTCAGTGGAGGGAGTCCCAGCCCTCAGTTGTTCTCTCCCCTTTGGTGAAACAAAACGTCCTCTGTTCACTACTCACCTTAAGCTATTCTCATGAGGCGGGTAGGGAAAGGATTCTCATCCTCTTTGGGATGGGTTTTGTACTTGAAATTTGTTTCCATGGAGTCCAAGCTTGTCTCAGCAGGGGTGATGAGAACCTATCAATCTTCTATCTCAGCTCAGCTCCCAATCTTCCACTTTTGTTGGTTCTGGCCATTATTTCTCCCTCTGGATGGGAGCCTCTGCTGAAAGGTGACTTCTTTCACCTTTGGCTATCTTGCCTCTGATCCCCTGTAGCAACTTATTGAAGAGAACATTCTTTTTTTTCTTTTGTAGAGACAGAGTTTTACCTTATTGCCCTCGGTAGAGTGCCGTGGCATCACACAGCTCACAGCAACCTCCAACTCCTGGGCTTAGGCGATTCTGTTGCCTCAGCCTCCAACTAGCTGGGACTACAGGTGCCCGCCACAATGCCCAGCTATTTTTTTGTTGCAGTTTGGCTGGAGTCAGGTTTGAACCTGCCACCCTCAGTATGGGACTGGCGCCCTTCCCACTGAGTCCCAGGCTCTTCCTAGAACATTCTTATTAAAGACATTTGCATGGAAAATTTAGAGACATTACTGTATCTCCTTTCTCTGTCTCAAATGTCTTATGTTGCTCCTAATGCTCTGTGATGTCTCAAATTTTCAATCTTTACTTTGAAAAGAGAAGTTGAAAGGATTACAGAAAAATAATCAGATGAAAGAAGCATTTGATTTTCAAAATCCTGAAACAATAATTCGAACCTTGCTTTTGAGATGTGTGCAAAATCATTGATACTTTTCTCTTCCAGGGGTGCAAGTGAATTCCTTCCCTGTATGGCCTGGACTTAATGGTTCACTACTAACTGATGAAGCAATGAGGATGGAATAGTTTGTGACTCTGAGTGTAGAATATAAAACTCACTGCGGCTTTCACCTTGGTTCTGCCTCTCTCTTGGATCACAGCTCTGGGGAAGCCAGCTGCTAGGTCATAAGCAGCCCTTTGGGAAAGAACATGTGCCAGGAAGTGAGGCCTCCTAGGACAAACCAACAAGGAGGTGAGATCACTTCAACAACCATATGAGTGAACCATATTTCATGGAATCCCCAGCCCCATTCAAGCCCTCAAGTGACACAGCCCTGGCTGACAACTGGCTGCCACTTTGTGAGAGGCTCTGAACTAGAACAACTCAGGGAAAACTCTCCTGAATTCCTGAGATTCAGAAACTATGAGAGATAATAAATACTTATTTTTAAAGGTGCTAAATTTTAGGTAATTTAGAATTTTAGAGATAATAAATACTTATTTTGAAGATGCTAAATTTTAGGCAATTTATTATACAGCATTAGATAACTAATACAACTTTCAAAGAGAGAATAAATTTTTTTTAATTTCAGATTAATATGAGGGTACAAATGATTGTGTTACAATAGTTACATTGTTACATAGTGTCCCTGTTGTAGTTGTGCCCATCACAGAGGAGGTGTGCCATATACCCTTACATTGTGCCCATTAGGTGAGAACCCACCAATTCCCCTCCCTCTCCCCTATATCCCTCTCTCCTTCCCTCCCCCCAACTTGAATTAAATGGAGTTTTTCTCCTGTATTGGCTTCATATTAGTATTGAGTACACTAGATACTTGCTTTTCCATTCTTGTGATACTTTACTAAAGAGAATGCTCTCCAACTCTCTCCAGATTAATACAAAAGATATAGTCTCCATATTTTTGTGGATGAATAGTAGTCCATGGCATACCATAGTTAATCAATCCATCCATGTGTTGATGGGCACTTGGGTTGATTCAACATCTTTGTGATTGTGAATTGAGCTGTGATAAACAATTTAGCACAAATGTTCTTGTGATAAAATGATTCTTTTTCTTTTGGTTAGATAGCTAGCAATGGGATTGTGGGATCAAATAGAAGGTCTATTTTGAATTCTTTGAGGAGTCTCCATACTTTTTTCCAAGGAGGATCTATTACTTTGCAACTCCATCAACAGTGGCAAAGTTTTGCTGGCACAACTGGAATCTGCAGCTTTGGGACTGTGATGTGTCCTATTCTCATTAGGATTAGGTGATATCTCAAGGTGGTTTTGATTTGCATTTCTCTAATGATTAGGGACAATGAGCATTTTTTATGTGTTTTTTGGCCATTCGTCTATTGAGAATGAATTGTTGCACTTTAATTTTCATTTGTTCTACATTTATTATAAGATATTAAACATGTCATTTGGTTTTAGGATGTAAGAATAATTTCCATGGCTAAAAAGGGTACTTTTTTTTATCACTTACAACCATCTATTCATTTGAACTTCTATTTCCAACTGTGATCCATTAAACAGAAAGGGAAGATTTAGGCCATGCTAGGCTGATTCTATGATGTCCCCCAATAACCACCCCCTTATTATGCACCTTCCCCTTGGTATTCAATCAACACAAACATAGATGCTGCTGTGAAGGGATTTGCAGACATAATTAAAATCCCAAATCAGTTGGCTTTAGGGGGTTATTATCCTGGATTGAACTGTCCTAATCAGGTGAGCTCTTAAAAAAACTGGCTTACTGTGAGTACACGATTTACAGTGAGAGAGGGACTCATGTGAGTCTTTGGGCTTTGAAAGTGGAGAATTCCTGTGGCAAAGAATGCTAGTGGCAGCCTTCTTCCTGTCTACACTGATAGCTGGTAATCAAACAGGAACTTCAGTCCTGCAAGTGCCAGAAAGTGAATTCTGCCCACAAGCTCTGTGTAAATGTAGGGGAGGATCCCAACCTCAAGAGGAGGGTACAGCTTTGTGAAACCCTGAACAGAGAACCCATCCACACCATGACTAGATTTCTGACTAAGAAGCAGGAAACAAATTAATGGCAGTTGTTTAAAGACAATAAATTTTTGGTAATTTGGTATGCAGAAATAGAAAATTAATTTACAAGCTCAATCAATAGCCACATAACATTTTTTTCCTCTGGAATGAATTTATGAGCTGATATAAAATTACTTGCATGAAATAAAATCTTTCCTAAATCTTTTAATATGTTTTAGTTTATGATTCTTAGGTGATTCAATTTTACTACAATCATATTTTCTTCAACCATTCAACAATAATTACTTCTGTCCTGTTATGTATCAGGTGTGCTTTTCTAAGCTGGGGATACAATTTTGACCAAAAACAGACCAAAGCTTCTGTGCCTTACATTCCAGAGGCTTTACAAGAGTGAGATCAACCCATTGGAGCATTGTAAGGAAGAGATGACAGAATTTGACTCTCAGTAGCAGGACTGGTGACCACTGTGAGGGAGAACAGTCATGGATAGCAGATGAAGGGACAAAGCTAGTGCCACAGTTCAGGTGTCAGAGATGGTGGGACTAAGGTGAGAAAAGCCCTGAGGGATGAGAGAGGCAGAGGACAGGTCTAGAGAAGCAGGAGATGAGGAACAGGAGCAGAAGGAAAGAGTTGTAAAGCAGATGAATTCTCAGATGTAAATACAGTATTTCAGAGATTACTAATATGGCACCTAGCAGGGTGCTCTTTGCTTTTGGTAATTAATATATTTGCAGGGCTGCCTAAAAGCTAATTACCTCCTAATGTGAATCAGGTTAAAAATATACCAAGTGTTTCTCCAAAAGATGCACATAGTTCAGATGTGAATAATTCATAAAAACAGGCAAGGCATGAGCACTGGAGAAGGGGATTTTGACTGTTTGAGCAAGTACAGGTTTGAAGTGATTAAAGTCCTACAACTCCTGGCTGAAATACACAGTAACAAGTTGTGCTTCTTTGTATGAGAAAATGCCCTGCACTCACAGGTACAGACTAAGGGCAGTGAAATGAAGAAAATTTTCATTTCACTCAGAATCCAGCTCAGAATCCAAAATACATACTATAGTCGAGGAAAGTAAAACTGGGGAGCTTTGTGAGTCTAACTATAATGAGTTCAGACGCATTGCTGTATCAAGTGGCCAAAATCACTTCTGTTACAGATTAGATTCCTGATCATTCAGGGGTTACCTAGATTGTGGTACCCACTCTAGTTAATAAGCAAGAAGGAAACTGGTCTCTATGAGAGTCTCTGTCAGGTGTGTTTAGACACAACTCAGGTTTACAGAGAAAAACCACTGTCTTCACATCTCCAGTCCCAGGATGATTTCACTCTGGCATCAAGTTCCCTGGAGCGAGTTTTTTTCTAGAGGAGTCCAGGTAGGGAGGAAAGGAGTAGGAAGCAGGGCGACAGGTCAGGAAGACTATTTAAGGAAGAGGCTGGACCCAGCCTGGGGGTCAGATAGCTCCTAGGCCAGGACTCAGAGACAACAGGACAAACAGTGTCGGGGCGGGAGAAGAGGGGTCAGGGCAAAGTACAGATTCTGTGCGTGTCCGTGAGGGTCTCCTTCCTGAGAGAGGTGTCGGGGCAGGGAAGCTCAGCGCTGGGGATTCCCCGTCTCGCCAGAGGTTCACTTCTCCCTCTCCCAACCCGTGTCAGGTAGATCCTTCTTCCTGGTTACTCCTGACGCAGCCCCAACTCTCACTCTCATGGGGTGTCTGTTTCCAGAAAAGCTGATCAGCGTCGCCGCCGTTCCCCGTTATTTAGTCTTCGCTGACATACGCGGACTCAGTGTCTCCTCAGAGTAGGAAAATGGGGGTCACAGCGTTCGGAATTCTCCTCCAGCTTCTCTCGGCCCTGGCGCTGACCGAGGCCTGGGCAGGTGAGTGCGGGGTCAGGAGGGAAACAGCCTCTGCGGGGAGGGCGAGGGGACCGCCCGGCGGGAACTCAGAACCAGGGGAGCCGCGCGGCGAGAGTGTCAGGCCGGGTCTCAGCCCCTCCCGCCCCCAGGCTCCCACTCCCTGCGGTATTTCTCCACCTCCGTGTCCCGGCCCGGCCGCGGGGAGTCCCGGTTCATCGCAGTCGGCTTCGTGGACCACACGCAGTTGGTGCGGTTCGACAGCGACGCGGAGAATCCGAGGATGGAGACGTGGGCGCCGTAGGTGGAGCGGGAGGGGCCGGAGTATTTGGACCAACTGACACAGCTTGCCGAACTCCGGGCACAGGCTGACCGAGTGAGCCTGCGGAACTTGCGCGGCTACTACAACCAGAGCGAGGGCGGTGAGTGACCCGGGATCGGGTCACAGGTCACGACTCCTCCCCACCCCACAGACAAGCCAGCATCGCTTCAGTCTCCGGGTTGGAGGGTCACCCCGAGGCTGAGGGACCCCCCAGACATTGGACCCGGTTTTGTTTTCAATTTAGTTCGAAATCCCCGGTGGTTGGGCGGGGCGGGGCGGGGCGGGGCTGGTGGGCACGGCTGACCGCTGGTGCGGGGCCAGGGTCTCACACCTTACAGGGCATGTTGGGCTGCTACGTGGGGCCGGACGGGCACTTCCTCCGCGGCTACTTTCAGTTCGGGTACGACGGCGCTGACTACATCGCCCTGAATCAGAACCTGAGGTCCTGGACCGCAGCGGACGCGGTGGCCCAGATCACCAAGCGCAAATGGGAGGCGGAGGGTGTGGTGGAGCAGGTCCTGGCCTGCCTGGAAGGGGAGTGCGTGGAGCGGCTCCGCAGACACCTGGAGTATGGGAAGGACACGCTGCAGCGCGCGGGTACTAGGGGCGGCGGGGCGCCCCTGTCCCTGTCCGCAAGGGGAGAGGAGGGAGGAAAATAGGACTGAGGCTAGAATATTGCCCTCTCTTTGGTCCAAAGCAGGAAAATTCCCTCAGTGTCCAGATCCCATATCAGAGAGTGACTCTGAGGGCCCTCCTTTCTCTCTGGGACAGTTAAGGGATGAAGTCTCCCAGGGAGCAGAGGTACAAAGAGTCCCTGAAATTTACTGGTCAGCGGTTCCCTCTGATCTTGCAGCAGCCTTGGTCGTGACTTTTCCTCTGAGGCCTTGTTCTCTGCCCCACTCAGTGTTTGGAGGTCTGATTCCAGCCTTTTTGGGTCACTCAGCCTCCACTCAGGTCAGAACCAGAAGTCCCTGTTCTCCTCCTCAAAGACTGTAACTATCGAGGATTAGGACTGCTGCAGCCAGGGTGGTGTCTGGGTTTTGCTCTCCCTTCCCCACCCCAGTTGTACTATTCATTCTCTGGATGTCACATGAGCTCTGCTGGAGTGTCCCATGAGGGATGCAAAGTGCCTGAATTTTCTGACTCTTCTCCTCAGATCCCCCAAAGGCACATGTGACCCACCACCCCACCTCTGACCGTGAGGCCACCCTGAGGTGCTGGGCCCTGGGCTTCTACCCTGCGGAGATCACACTGACCTGGCAACGGGATGGGGAGGATCAAACTCAGGACACGGAGCTGATAGAGACCAGGCCTTCAGGGGACAATAGAACCTTCCAGAAGTGGGCAGCTGTGGTGGTGCCTTCTGGAGAGGAGCAGAGATACACGTGCCATGTGCAGCACCAGGGGCTGCAGGAGCCCCTCATCCTGAGATGGGGTAAGAAGGGGAGTAGGAGCATCACACTCTTCTCAGGGAAAGCAGAGGCCCTTCTGGAGCCCTTCAGCAGGGTCAAGGCTGAGGTCTGGGGTCAGGCCCCTCACCTTCCTGTCCTTTCCCAGAGCCATCTTCCCAGCCCAGCATCCTTGCGGTGGGCATTGTTGCTGGCCTGGTTCTCCTTGGAGCTGTGGTCACTGGAGCTGTGGTCACTGCTGTGATGTGGAGGAAGAAGAGCTCAGGTACAGAAGGAGTGAGGGGTGAGGTCTTCATTTTCTTGTCCCACTGGAGTTTCAACCCCAGGTAGCAGTGTGCCCCACCTGATTACTGGGAAGTGCCATCCACACACACCTGCTTACCCAGCCAGAGCCCTGTATGCCAACACTTACTTTTTTGTATAGCACATGTGACAGTGAAGGACAGAATTTTAATGTAAAGATTGTGGTGATGGAGACTTGATCCCCAGAAGTCACAGGTCAGAGAGGAAGGACCTTTCTCAGGACAGACCTCCAGGAGGGCAGTTGATACACTCTTTCCTTCCCCTGTGATTCTTGATTCTGCCCTGGGCCTTCAGTCATAGTTCTGGAAACTTCTTTTGGATCCAAGAGCAGGGGGTTCCTCTAGGACCTCATGGCCCTGCCTGCTCCCTGGACTCTCACGGGGCATTTTCTTCCCACAGGTGGAAATGGAGGGAGGTATACTCAGGCTGCAAGTAAGTATGGGGGGTGGTGGTCTCTGAGGCCTTTGGAACAGTGTAGACAGGACCCCATAGTGGAGCTCCCAGCCACTAATTCCTTCTTTACCCACATCTTCTGTGGGCTCTGACCAGGTCCTGTTTTATTCAACCCCAGGCAGTGACACTGCTCAGGGATCTAGTGGGTCTCTTATAGATAGCTTGTAAAGGTGAGACCCAGAGGGTATGATTTAAGGATGGGATGGGGCAGAGATGACACAGTTGAGCTGTGCAGTTTCATTGATGGGAGATTCTGAGTATGTGGTGGGCTATTCAGAGTGTCACTACTTACTGTGATTGACCTGAATTTGTTCTTCATTTCTTTCTATAGCCTGAGAAAACTGCCTTGTGGCTACGTGTTCATGTTTCCCCTTATGACTTTAAGAGGCTCTGACTTCTCTTTCTGCAAATGCTTTTGAATGACTCTACATCCCTGCTTGCCTAATGTGAGGAGGTGGGGAGACCACCTTACACCCATGTCCATGGTGACTCCTTCTCCCACACTGACCTGTGTGCCTTCCTGATTATCTTTCCTGTTGCAGAGAGGTGGGAGTGGGATATCTTCACCCCTGTCTTAACTTCATGGTGCACTGACCTATTTCCTTACTCAAAATAAGAATTAAAAAATTTTCTCAAATTTTTTCCCATAAGAGAGGCAAGAGAGAAAATAAAAGGAAGATCTGAGAACCTTCCAGAATCTGTGTGTTTGCTGTTCTGAGTCTGCTGCAGGTGGGAATAGGAAAAGGCTGAGAGGAGCCAGAGTGCAGATGGGGCCTGTGCTCAGTGAGTGCTCAGTCCATCATATGCTTTTTGTTGTTACTCTTTAGCAGGGTCATCCTCACTGTTCCATTGTCCATGTCCCTTCAGTAGAACCTTGTTCCAGCAGGACCTGTGATCACAGGGACTGACACATGGCCTAGAGCAGCCCTGCACGCAGGATAGAATTTTCACACCTGTGCAGTTATTGCCCTCCTACTAGGGCTCTTTCCTAGATGGTGTTTTCCATCTTTTCCCCAACCTTCTTATAATTTTATTTTTAATTTCTATGGGTACAGAATAGTTGTCTATATTTATGGGGTACGTGTTTTATTTTGATACAAGTATACAATGTATAATGATCTAATCTGGGTATTAGGATATCTATCACCTCAAACATTTATCTTTTTGTAGGAAACATTCTAAATTAAATTTAGACTAAATCTTCTCTTCTCATTGTTTTGAAATATACCATAAATCATTGTGTTAAATTTTTTTTTTTTTTTTTTTTTTTTTTTTTGGTGTGACAGGGTCTCACTTTGTTTCATGGGCTAGAGAGCAGTAGCATTATCATTGCTCACTGCAACCTCAAAATCCTGGGCTCAAACATTCCTCCTGCCTCAGCCCCTTGAGTAGCTTAGATTACAGATGCTAACACCAAGCCAAGCTAATTTTTTAAGAAACTTGTTTGTAGAGATGGGGCCTCACTATTGCCCAAGATGGTCTTAAACTCATGGCCTCAAGCAAGCATGCCACCCCATCCAGCCTATTGTTAACTATAGTTGCTCTATTGAGCTACTAACACTTGGCTTCATTTTTTGCATCTAACTGTGTTTTTGTATCCATTAAGCAACTCCTCTTCATTTCCCCCTCTTATCTACCCTTTTTCACCTCTGGTAACCACCATCCTATTTGCTACCTCCATGAAATCAGTTTTTTTAGCTCTCACTTGCTAGAGAAAACACACAACATTTATATTTCTGTGCCTGGCTTATTATATAATTAACATGTAGCATCCTTTAGTTTTAACTACAGTGCTGCCCCCAACCCTTTAGAAGGAACCAGATTCTGGAATTAGCAGAGAAGAGGGATCCCATCACTTCTCATCTTAGGTGTATTTTCTCTTCTCTCTGTTGCCCTGCCTCTTCCCTGCCCTTAGATCTAGTAATCTTAGCACTAGCTCCATTTCAAATGCCTGGATTTCTATGGCAGGATCTAACTTAGATTTATATTTGTTTGCAAAATTGGACCCATAGTCAAGGATTGTTCTTTCTGAGTAGAGAAATATCACTGTGTGCTGCAGAGTGCAGAAGGGTCAGGGTGGAAGGGAGGGTAAGGGAGGGTACACACAACACTGGGGAGAAAAGCACAGGTAGCATTGATTTTACAGTGAGAGGTTTGTCTGCCAGATACAGGAGAGACTTTTTTTGCATCTAGGAATCATCACTGAAGTAAAAAACAGAAAAATTGTAAGCTTTGTGGAGCACATGTTCTAGTGGGAGGGGCAGACTATAATATGTGAGCAGAGAAAATAAGCAAAGTGTTTATGTTAGAAGATGGTAAGTGCTACTGGGAACATGACCCAGAGGGTCTGTAGGGACCGGGATTGTGATTATTGTGCTGGGTGGTCACTGTGGGCCTTGTCGCAAAGGTGATCTTTGAGGAAAGGTTTGAAGGCCATAGTGAATTATCAATAAGGATGTCGGGGGAAGTTCTTTCAAGGCAGGGGGAACCTTCAGCTCAAACGCACTGGAGCTGGAAGGTATCTGTGTTCTGGGAAAAACAGGAGGCCAGGATTGCTGGACAGAGAGTCACCATGATGAGGTCAGAAGTGGGGCCAGATTAGGTAGGCCTGGAGGGTGTGGAAAGGGTATGATCTTTGCAGTGGTTCAGATGAGGAGTTAGAGGGAAGGTTTTTGGTTTTTGTATTTTTTTTCTGTGACTGTCTCACATTGTTGCCCTGAGTAGGATGCCATGGCATCATAGCTCACAGCAACTTCAAACTCTTGAGCTCAAGTGAGCCTCCTGCTCTCCCAAGTAGCAAGGACTACAGGTGCCCACCATGACACTTGGCTATTTTTACAGACTGGGTCTTGCTTTCGCTCAGGCTGGTCTTGAACTCCTGAACTCAAGCAATCTACTGCCTTGGCCTCACAGAGTACTAGCATGACAGGCATGAGCCATTGTGCCCAGCCTAGAGAGCAGTTTTGAGAAGAAGAGGGACATGGTAGGACTTCTCTTTTAGCAGGGTCTCTGTAACTTCTGTGCTGAGAACTGAACTGAGAATCAAGGGACAATGGAGCAGCAGGGAAACAGCAGGAAAGGAGGGTTGGATTCCAGACTACAGATATCCATTTTGAGTAGTGCAAATCGAGGGAAGTGATGGGTCCTGGATACATTTTGAATATGGACTTTATAGCATCTTCTAATGCAACTGGGATGTGAGGAACAGGAGTCCAGGAGGATACCCATAGCTGTGGGCTGTGTGAGCAGAAGGATGGAGCTGCCATCAGTGGAGATGGGAACCACACTAGCAGGGGTGTTTGAGGAAGGGACGTCCTAGGTATCAGTGGAGAAGTGTCCACTGGAGTGGTGGGAAGGGAGTTGGGAGGCATCTGGGAGGACATCTGGAGTTTAGGAGAAATGTCTGTGCTGAAGAAATAGATTTTGGGGGGGTGTTACCATATAATTGATATTTAAAGCTTTAAGCATGGATGAGGTCACAAGAGAGTGATTGGCTGTAGAAGAGAAAGTAAACAAGGATGAACCCTGGACCTTTAGGGCTGAGGATGTGATCCAGCCACATACCAAGAGCAGATTGCATAGTTCTGACACCTCATCCAGAAGGCAAGAAAACCACATAGTCCCAGACTTTACTGTGTGTGGGAATCGCCTGGACATGGTGCTGAGACACAGTCAGGAACCGAGCATGAGACGTTGTGTTCATGACAAGGATGGTGCTGGTGCTGCTGGTCTTCAGATCATAGTTTAGTAGCAAGAATACAGTAGCAAGAACCTAAACTGCAGGGCTTGTTAAATAAGTGTGTCATTTGTCTTGTGTGTAATACTCTGAGAGTGGTTCTGGAGAGAGACCAGATTATTTTCTAGCAATTTAGTAGTCAGACTGGGAAGCTCTGAGGCCATTGATCAGAGAGTGATCAGGGTGGGTCTTCAAACCATTTAAAAACACCCTTTTATCCTTCAGAAAGAAAAAGAAGATATATCATAAATCATGAGATGTGATGAGAGATTTACATATTCTCTGTACTGTAAGGTAGGGCCAGGCAGAGGATTCTGGAAGTGACTCTCAGCTGTGCACAAAGAACATCTCTGAATGCTGCTCTCTGATGCTGCTCCCCAGACTGATTTCTCACTCACTACTTGGAGCAAACAGTGGAAGTCAAATATTTCAATGTACACAAAAAATAGTATAAAAAAGTTCTGACAATTAAGTTCATGAACTTGGGATAGACTTCAAGATGGCTGAATAGAGAGACATCTTATAAGCTGTTCTGGGTGAGTTCAGGGAGAGCAGTCTCCATGTGGATTGTCTGGCCCAGAAACGATATTATGATGGCACAGTGAGACAACATGGGACACCAGGAGCAAAAAAATACAAGCAGGGTAGGAGGCCTGCAAAGAATGCTGGAGCAAGGGAGAGATGTGATCCAGGCTCAGAACCCACAGTTGGAATCTCTAGGGGATTAAGTCTGCAGGAGATTCTCCTCCAACTCTCCCTCCCCTTTTCTCATGCAAGATTAGTCCTCCAGGAGGGTCTATCTCTCCAGGCATGAGCTGTGGTATGAAACAAAGAGAAACTGAGGTCTCACAGGACTCTCAGGGGCCCAGAAGCCAGTCCTTTGGCAGAGGGCTGGAGAGACTGCTTGATGCTTCTTTGGGACAGAGCTGGAGACTTGAGCCTTAGCACTCAGGAGTGGCACTGGGTGGGTTTAGACTGTAGCTTACTCCAGAGAAAACTCTAGCTTTCAGACATCCTGCCACCTTCAGAGAGCTACTGGAAGGGAGCAAAATTTACTGAAATCTTGAGACAGCTTGTTGCGTGACCGGAGAGGAAAACAAACAGCAGCTTTGCCATGGGTGTAAACTCGCTCCTGTAATTATTAAGTCAAGAAACACACTATACACCATGGGATGGCATATAGCAAAGTTCTTTATTACAAGTTTAGGTTTTATACTTTTTCAGTCACGTACACACTTAATCCCTTATCTATTAGTTTCCTCATTTTCTTACTTTCTTTTTAACATGTCAATACAATCACTTTTGTAGTAAATCTCTTTTTCTAAACAGTGACTAATTTCCGAGCAGGTCATCACAAAGACAAAGTTACCCACAGGGGAATTGAATATCTTCAAGCATTCACTCAGTTTACCCAGTATGAAGTAATGACTGTGTCCTTGCTTCAGGGCAGAATATCTATAGACCTCTGACAATATGTTATTAACATATGTCAACCCTCTGGCCCGTATCTCTGAGGAAGGGCGACATGCCCTTGGATCTCAGGCTTCACGGGGTGTACTGCTTCAGAGACAAAGCCTAAGGAATTTACAACTCCAAAAAAGCCTAGCTCTGTGAGTAACCCGGGGGGGGGGGGGTCCAGATTTCTTAGGCCTGTGGTAGAAAAGTACGTCCGTTTGGACGCCCCCGGGAGTTACTTTGGGGGGGTGTTGTTGGTTCTGGTTATTTTGAACTCTTCTCCTACAGGGGGGGGGCTGGCGGGGGAGGGGGGGGTGTCCAGATTTCTTAAGCCTCTGGAGGAAAAGTAAGTCATTTTGAACTCACACTGAATTTACTTTGTGTGCTTGATGTAGGATATGTTTATTTTTAAATATTATCCTACAGGAGGAGGGCTGCAGGAGGAGGGCTGTAGGAGGTGGCCCAAATTGGGGCCTAAAGACAGCAACAGGGAAGGAAGAAAGCTTCTGAGGTCAGGATCCATGGTGGGGAGGGAGTATGGCAGCAGATGGCTGGAGGATAGCTTCAGGGATTTGGTGGGCAGAAAGATGGCTGCAGGGAAAAGAAAAAGAGATGCAGGTAGTCATCCATGCTGGAGAGTGAAGAGGGATACAGGGGGAAATGCAGAGTGGGACACTGAAGGGCTACAGATAGCAATCTGATGTGCGGGCAGATGGAGGAATGTAGGGAGCAGCCTGAACCCAGGCAGGAGTATGGTTGCTGGGGTTGCCCTGAGGTGGGAGAGGAGAGCATCAGGGAGTGGGTCCATGCTGAAGACTCAGGAGGGATTCAGGAGACTACACAGAGCTGTTCTGTGGAGAGATGCCCGGGATGGCCCCACAGTAGGGAAAAAGGTTTTTCTTGTCTGGTCTGCCTAGGGGAGAAAGGAGGGCTACAGCAGGCAATCCCTTGTCAGGGCTGGAGGAGGGCTGAAAGAGGAGGGCCAGTGTCAGGAAGGAAGTAGGGCAGCAGGGAGCTGGAGGACAGCTGCAGGGTGTGGG
>CAUYPK010089101.1:0-17860 GCA_963574355.1 Loris lydekkerianus
TAGTGTCTGGAACCAAGTTCCTGGAGCCAAGGGTAACAATGCCCTACTCGCCCTTAAATGCTTTCCAGCTGTGACTATTCCTGTTAAACTGGCTGTGAATATTCCTGATAAGCTTATTCTTAGGTTTTTCAGCTCCCGGCAATTTTAGGCCAGGAGTTTCAGGTTACAGTGAATTATGATTATACTACCAGACTCCAGCTAGGGTGACAGAGTGAGACTTTGTCACAAAAAAAAAAGTTGAAAGAATAAATATCCACATCCAGCTCACTAATTATTGATATTTTGTTTTTTCTTTCTTTCTTTCTTTTTTTTTTTTTTTTGAGACAGAGTATCAAGTTGTCACCCTGGGTAGAGTGCCATGGCCTCAAAGCTTACAGTAACCTCAAACTCTTAGACTTAAGCGATTCTCTTGCCTCAGCCTCCCACCAATTATTGGTATTTTGCCACATTTTCTTACATCTGAATCACATGGAGCTTGAAATGTAACTTAGAGGACATTTGATCAACTCTTATTCCATGTACTAACTCAGTACAAGGGGTCATTAGGTTCTACTTCAACATCTCTGGGGATGAGAAACTCAGCTATTTTTGAGTCAGTGCCTTGTGTTTTTAGAGGCCTCTGGTTGTCTCTAAGTTAGTGGTTATAATGAACTAAAACTCATAGATCAAACCCCACCCAAATAGGGTGGATCCGCCTAAAAGAATCAAGCCCTTACCCTCCCCCACCAGATGTCCCACCTAAGAAAAGTGAATGCGTCAACCCACAAGATGTCCCATCTGGGAAAGGTAAATGGGGCAACCCTACCCTTCCAACAGATGTCCAACCCAGGAAAGGGAATGTCCCGACTCCCACCTTCCTGACCTTTAAAATCCCCCTCCATCTTGACCCACGTGCTAACTTCCTTCTCAGCTCACCCTCACCAGCGTGGAATAAAGGCTGTGGTTGCCCACACAGAGCCTGGATCCTGTTTTTCTTTTGTCTCGCTTCTTGAAATAATCTTTTATTTTTGGTCTTTGACCTCTCAGAAACCGGGTCCTCTGTAATTTCCATTAGACAAATACGATTTGTAGTTCCTTTCTCTCATGATAGCTTTAAAATGTTTTTTAGGCAGTACTCATGTCCCTTTACTTACTCTGAGAGAAAAAGACCAACCGACTATAAAACTTTCATCCCTGCCTTATTTGGAGTAGCAAGAAGTCTTTGCTTGCTACGGTAGTAGGATCGTATATTCACAAAGCATCACTCAAATTCGCTAAGGCAATGAGGATTTTTTTTTTTTTTTTTTTTTTTTTTGAGACAGAGTCTCACTATTTCACCCTCAGTAGAATGCAGTAGCATCACAGCTCATAGCAACCTCAAACTCTTGAACTTAAGTGATTCTCTTGCCTCCTTAGCCTTCCAAGGAGCTGGGACTACTACAGGTGCCCACCACAACACCCAGCTATTTTTTTGTTATAGTGGTTGTTTTAGCAGGCCTGGGCTTTGGTTAGAACCCACCAGCCTTGGTGTATGTGGCCGGTGCCCTAACCACGGAACTACAGGCACAGAACCTTTTTTTTGGAGACATATTCTCAGTCTGTCAACCTGGGTAGAGTGCTATGGCATCATAGCTCACAGCAAACTCAAAACTCTTGGGCTCAAGCGAGTGATCCTCTTGCCTCAGACTCCCAGGTGCTAGGAGTACCAGTGCTGCCACAACAACTGGCTAGTTTTTCTATTTTTAGTAGAGAGAGGGGTCTCCTTTGTTCTGGCTGGTCTCAAGCTTCTGAGCTCAGGAGATTCACCTGCCTCGGCCTTCCAGCGTGCTGGGATTATAGGCTTCAGCCACTGTGCCCCGATTCAATGAGGAACTTGATATTTTTCTAATGGATGCAATCTTTCTTTACTCAGCTGGCTCAGTCTCTTTGTGGTTTGTGGGGATTAGAGCTCCCCGAGACTATTCTCAGTTGCAATAATTCACTAGAAGTTTTATAGACTCACTGAAAACTATTATACTTTCAGTTATGGTTTATTACAGTGAAAGGATGCAAATTAACCAGCTAAAGAAAGAGGCATATTGGGTGGCACCTATGGCTCAGTGAGTAGGGCACCAGCCCCATATACCGAGGGTGGCGGGTTCAAATTGCAACAAAAAAGTAGCTGGGCCATTGTGGCAGGCACCTATAGTCCCAGCTACTTGGGAGGCTAAGGCAAGAGAATTGCCTAAGCCCGAGAGCTGGAGGTTGCTGTGAACTGTGACGCCACAGCACTCTACTAAGGATGACAAAGGGAGACTCTGTCTCTAAAAAAAAAAGAAAGAAAGAAAGAAAGAGGCAGATAGGGCAAAGTCCAGAAGAATTCTGAGTGGAAATCTTCTGGCTGTCCTCTCCCTGCATTGCTGTGGACCATGCCAACTCCTTCCAGCAATGATGTATGACAACCAAGGAGGCTCATCTGATTACATAGACAGTTGACCACCAGGAGATATGGTCGACTACCTGCTGGCCGACCTCAGTTAGATTGCAGCCCCTTCAGAGGTTGAGCTGCTACGTCATGGCCCAAAGCCCCACCACAGTCACGCTGTTAGCATAGACTTCCTGGCATATCTGAAGGCCCTCAGGTAAACAAAGACAGATTTATTAGGCAAGACATTCCAAGGACTTAAAGATTATCTCTCAGGAGCAAAAGCCAAACTTCTCTGTGTGCAAAGTTCATCCTTTCCCACCCAGGGTAGATGAGCTATCTTTCCAGTTTCCTCCTTGTTCATTTCTTACTTCTCTACCACATGGTGTCTGGGCATGTGGATACCACTGTGGCAGCGGAGTTGAGCTGTGATGTGAATGCAGGGCCTGCCCTGTCTCGTGCTGTACTGGGGGGCGTCTGATCACAAACTCAGGTTCCCAGAGTCTGGCAATGGTCTTCCTTAAGTGCAGTGTTGTTCCTCAGTGCAGTTAGACCTGGCCACTCTACATCTGCTGGAACAGTAGACCCTACGGAGTCTTGGTCAAGTCCTCTCTAGCCCCTGGCATAAGCTTCTGCTTTCCAGCTTTGGTGTTGGGTTATCTCACTCCTATCCGTAGAGGTCGCATTATAGTGGGACCTCTGGGTCCTGAGGCTGCCAATTCTGTTACCTACCTTGTCCCCCAAGGGGAGTCTGGGAACTTTCAGAACTGTTCTGTGGCCCTTAAGAAGCAAAGAAATTCTGGTAGGGGGGCCTCCTGCCTCTCTCTGCCTCCCTGCCTCTTTACTGTCCTGTGGTAGGACCAGGTTGGTGTAAGCCATTCTACGTAGCAGTCTCAGAGTTCTGAACAAGGCCTGGGGCTCACGTCCCGTCTGCGTCTGTGTCTGCCTCTCTCCTGGTTTATGTACCATCTCCCTTTCTATCCTCCTCCAGGCTGTGACCTGCAGCAGCAGGGCCCAGGTGTCTGCCCACTTGCTTTTCTTACCATTTCCCTGCTCTTATTCTTTCCACAACCCACCAAACCAGAAGAACTTCATTGACATTAGATCTTCCTCTATTCTGATTAAAGATTTCTTTCATACTAGCAGAATAGCTGCAAGGAACTGGATTTATAAAGAAAGGGAAAGAAAACTACTTTCATAATATTATCTCCATTATACTTGTGTAAAGAGTTTAGTAGCAATCAAAGCCTCAAACCTACTGAGAATAGAAAAACCTCTTCCTCTTTTTCATCTTTCCTACAGTCTATAGAGTTTGTAAATAGCTTGGCAACTGCAAGGTCCTGGTTTTGGAAATGGGAGGTAGCTCAGGATTCATTGGAATGTCAGTCAGTTTCCACAATAATGATGATAATAGCTGCCATTTATTCGACCTCTATATGCCAAATATTGTGCTGACTTCTTTTAACCCTCCCCAAAGCCCTACTCCTGTATTATTCCCTTCTCACAGATGAGAAAACCAAGCCTCAGAGAAGTTATTTGCCCAAAGTTCTATAAAAAGCCAGTATCATCTGACTCCAGAATCTATGCACTGCTTAAGCACCACTTCAAACTGCCTTTTGAAGAGGAGGGCATCATATTGCTGTTTTCCTCCTGATTGCCATAGGAAGGGATTCCATAATGCACAACTTTATGTTCCATTGCACCCATAGTTTTGCAAGCTTCCAAGGATCTCTTGGTGATCAATGAGTAAATGTGGCATTTAAAACCTGGCCTAGGCAGGTGGTGCCTGTGGCTCAAAGGAGTAGGGGGCGCCGGCCCCATATGCCGGAGGTGGCAGGTTCAAGCCCAGCCCCAGCCAAAAGCTGCCAAATAAATAAATTAATTAATTAATCAATTACTTAATTAAATAAATAAATAAAACCTGGTCTAGGGGCAGCGCCTGTGCTTCAGTGAGTAGGGCGCCAGCCCCATATACCAAGGGTGACAGGTTCAAACCTGGCCTCCGCCAAACTGCAACAAAAAAATAGCCGGGCATTGTGGTGGGCGCTTGTAGTTCCAGCTACTCGGGAGGCTGAGGCAAGAGAATCGCCTAAGCCCAGGAGCTGGAGGTTGCTGTGAGCTGTGTGATGCCACTGCACTCTACTGAAGGCAGTAAAGTGAAACTCTGTCTCTACAAAAATAAATAAAGAAATAAATAAAAATAAAACCTGGTCTAGTGTTGGCAAGCACCCCAAAACTGCTGCTAGTATTACTGAGGGAGCCAGCCTCTCGGGGACGTGGCTTCCTAATCACTTCTTTGGGGAACTTGTAATGAATCTAATTGCAAGCATCTACTTGGTTCCCTACAGGATTATGTCACACAAGCCAGAGCAAGACGGGTGCTAAAATCAATAAGTGAGAGAGTCAAAAGCACAGAGCTAGAGGCCAGCAAGGCACGGTGACTTTGTAGCTTAGGAGGAAAGACTTGGGGCACTTTCTGATAACCACTGTATGTGCAAAGAAAATTTATGGCCTGGGTGTGGACTATGAGCATAAATTTTCTTTTAGACCTTTAATAATCTGAACCATGGTAATTTCTGTGGGTGTCAATGAAAAATGTGTGATGTCAATGTGTTCAGAGGGCACTGCTGGGGGCAGAGTTCAGGCCCTACTGGGAATGGGGATTGTGCAGCTGTGGCTGAGGTCCGCTGGAGCCTTCATTCAGTTACCCAGCTGCCCATTTAAGAGATGAGCTGGGCTTGAATCATATGTAGGCTCTTTTTTCCCCTTCTTTTTCCTCTCTTTTTTATGAGTAGGATTTTGATAGGTGGAGATGATGTGATTGGGGCTGGACTTTAGTGAGCAGGGACCTAAAGATGGGGAAATTGGTGCATGTTTTGGGGCATGGAAAGATGTTTCCTTCAGCCAGAATTTCAGAAGCAGGAAAGAAAAAATAGAGAAACAAAGCCAGAAAGGTAGAACAAGATCAAATTGGGCCACCTATAATCCTAGAACTCTGGAAGACCGAGGCAGGTGGATTGCCTGAGCTCAGGAGTTGAAGGCCAGCCTGAGCACAAGCAACACCCTGTTTTTAAAAACTAGCTGGGTATTGTAACCAGCGCCTGTAGTCCCAGCTATTTGGGAGCCTGAGGCTAGAGGATCGCTTAAGCCCAAGATGTTGAGGTTGTTGAGGTTGCTGTGAGCTGTGACGCTACAGCACTCTACCATGGGTGACAAAGTGAGACTCTGCGTCCAAAAAAAAAAAAAAATCATATTGGGTAAAATGATGATTGTTAGGGGCCCAGGATAGTGCTCAGTGCCACCCACAGTGGCATTGGGAGGAGCTGGGGGTGGGGAAACCACTGAGGCTCTGGGCTTGGGTGGGACAGACAAGAGAACTTTTCAACATTGGCTGCTTCCATGGCCACTGTACAATGGCGTCCCTCAGGGCACCTCCTGCCTCAGGGCTGTTCCCCCTTGAGCCTCCCCGCTCCTCCTCTGGTGAGCTTCCACCATCCAGTCCACTAGAGCTGCCTCCTGTGTCTCCTCTCCCTGGTCGCCTCCATTACATAATTCAGCAATATCTTTTAGCTCACATTTCTGGCCATCAGCGTTCGTGGTGACAGTCTCCAGACTTTAAAGAGTGTAAGAGGTGACTCTGAATTAGAGGCAGTGACTATCAGTGAAAGGAAAAGAGGGTAGGCCTTTAAATCCTGGGGTCAGTGGTCTTGGAGCACAGCCTGGAGGAGGGAATGAAGCTATGGGGCGTCACAAGGAGGTAATGAAGGCACAAATGTAGGGAAAGGGCAGCAAGAGTTGATATTTATTAAATTCTCAGGTTAAAAGAATAGTGCTTTAGTCCATTTTCTGTTGTTTGTATCAGAATACTTGAATTGGGCAATTTATACAGAAGGAATGTATTTCTTATAGTTATGGAGGCTGAGACGTTGAAGAAGTTGAGGGACCCCATCTGGTGAGGCCCTTCTTGCTGGAGGGGACTCTTTGCAGAGTCTCAAGGTGGCACAGGGTGTCACACTGTTACCAGAATTTCTCTTTGCTGAGTCTTTGATCTTGGAGATTGGAAGAATGAACTCACAGATCATAGGGATAAGTGACAGGATAGACTTTATTGACAGAGAAAAGAATGGAGAAGGAAAGAAGGGCCACTAAACCTCCAGCAGTGGAGGGGACCCCACGGGAGGCTCCCCCCTCCAGTCTAGGGCTTTAAATACTGCTTTTCCTATCCTGCAGGCAGGGGGTTTGGGGGAAGGATGTCACAACTGGCCAGAGGCCGGCAGGCAGGAAATGATCCTAAAATTAGCACAGGAATGAGGTCCTTGCTGTTCTTTCCTCAGGCATTAGGGTATATGCTCCCTACTCCAGGAGGACCAGCCCAGAACTGATCAGGCTGCTTTCTTCATGACCTTGCTTGAATCTGTCTCAGAAAAGGCCTATTTCGTGCCTAGAGACGGGGGTCTATGGTAAGACTGATTTCTGAGCTCACCCAGGCCTAAAAAAATAGGGGTTTCTGTATTACTAGATGAAGAGGGTCTGGCCTGTCACTGTCCACCAATATGCAGAGATGGGGTTAGGTCCACCAAACTTTACTTGTCAGAAGTCTGGGATTCTGGAGAACAGTGAGAGTAGCCTCTCTAAGATTGTTCCATTCTTCCATTTCCAACATTACAGTTTTATACATTAAAGTTTAAAACGAAAACCATGTTAAACCTCACCTTAAAAAATAATCAGCATAACCCATGACCCGTAGAAAACTATAATCAGTATAACCCGTGATGGAAAACAACACACCAATTTAGAAGTCCACCTCCTAAATCAATTGACCTAAACTACTCAAGATATTCACCTTTAGGGTAGAGCTGAATTTACAAAACGACAAGAATGGGAGACATGAGGTACATCCCACCAGACCAGCTCCGTCAGGTTGGCCCTTGCCTGACCTGTTCCATCTTATTTCCACCACAGGCGTTCTCACCTGTCCAGCCCTGAGTGGGGGGACCCGTATCTACGTGGCTATGGGGACTGAGTGTGCTAGCTCAAGACTCTCTTCCTCTTTTCACAAAGCCACCAGTCCCACTTCTGTAATAGCTCATGAGTGAATGAATCCATTCCTGAGGGCACAACCCTCCTGATGCTATTACCTCTTAAAGGGCCCACTCCTAGCTGTGTGTAGTGTCTCATGCCTGTAATGCCAACATTCTGGGAGGCCAAGGCAGGTGGAGCTCAGGAGTTCAAGGTAAGCCTGAGTTAAGAGCAAGACACTGTCTCTACTAAAAATAGAAAAAGTAGCCAGGCATTGTGGAAGGCCCCTGTAGCCCCAGTTACTCAGGAGGCTGAGGAAAGAGGATGGCTTGAGCCCAGGAGTTTGAGGTTGCTGTGAGCTATGATGCCACAGCACTCAATCCAGGGTGACAGAGTGAGACTCTGTCTCAAATAAATAAATAAATAGCCCCACTCCTCAATACTGCCACAATGGGAATTAAATTTTAACATGAGTTTTGGAGAGGACAGACATTCAAACCAAGGCAGATAGTCTTGTCTAAGTAGATTGATGAAACCACTCAAAATTAACTTCCTCTGTGTCTCCTCACTTCAACATGTCTGCTTCTGAGGAAGTATTAAACATTTCCTCTATTCCTTCCAGGACTGCATCTGCTTAAAGCGGAAAACCAACCAAAACCTAAAATCTGTTTTGTCATAGGTTTAATAAGTCAATCTTCTGGACTTTCAGTCTGTGTGAAACCAAGGGCACAGATGGACTGAATCGTGAAATGAAAATTTCCGTCCCCATCAATGTCTACTCTGTGTTCTACCAGCTCCGTGGGATCACCGGCACCCCTGTGAATTCATAATGGTCACTGCCTTTTCGAGGTCCCAGATTTCTTATTTCTGAGTCATTCATTCTAGATCACAGCCTAGGCTGTGACTCCCTCTCCAAGGCCTGCTCTCTGTCTTTCTCTTTCACTCTTGCCCTCTCTTTGTATAGACCAGTCTTTTAATATTCTAAATTCTTCTTTCTATTGGCACTTTCAAGGCATTTTAAAGCATTTTAATCACAGTCATTTATTTCTCCTTAAGATAGAAGTACATATATGTAAGGTTTTTTTTTGTTTGTTTTTTTTTGTCTGGGCAACTCTGGTTGACAAGGCCACTGATCCAAGGTTACTCTAATTTACTTCCTTGAGGGTATGATTGTGCCTTTTTAATAACAACAATACTTATTACTATGAGAATAATAAAGATAAGTCTTCACTTGTAAATATCCTTGTGATACAGGGTTCCCCAGCTCAGGGCTGTACAGGGATCCTGACCCTCATTCTCTAGGCCTGGGTGAGCTTAGAAATCAGACCCTCATCTCTAGGACAAACATGCTGCCGTTTCCAGACTACACCCTCTGGGCTCTAGGTCAGGAGCAAAGCACCTTGAAAGGTTCTGAACGGGTTATCCTGGAGCAGGAAGCACACACCCTAACTCCTTTGCTGAGGCAAAAACCTCAAGGATTGGATTCCTGTGCTATTAGGATCATTTTCTGCCCTCAGACCTCTGGCCAATTGTGGCATACACCACCCCCCGACCCCCATGCAGGACAAGATTTATTTATTTATTTATTTATTTATTTATTTATTTATTTTTAGAGACAGAGTCTCACTTTATTGCCCTCAGTAGAGTTCTGTGATGTCACAGCTCACAGCAACCTCAAACTCTTGGGCTTAAGCAATTCTCTTGCCTTAGCCTCCCAAGCAGCTGGGACTACAGGCATCCACCACAATGCCTGGCTGTTTTTTGGTTGTAGTTGTCATTGTTGTTTGGCAGGCCCAGGGTGGGTTCGAATCCACCAGCTCCAATGTATGTGGCTGGCACTCTAGCTGAGCTACAGGCACCATGTTGAGGACAAGATTTAAACCCCCTAGACTAAAGACTCAGGGCAGCTTCCCACTTGGATTCCCCCTTCCACTGCCTGAGGTTCTGTTCCCCTTCTTTTGCTTAACATGTTTATGAATCTTTCTTTCTGTCAATAAACTCTGTCCTGTTGCTTATCCTCATGGTCTGTGGTTTTATTCTTTGAACCCTGAGACAAAGGACTCAGCATAGAGAGAAATCCTGGCAACATGTGGAAGAGGATTCATTCAAAAACAAACATTCTTACGTGAACTAATATAAAATCTTAAGGCTCCCAGCTCAGCGGCTGACTGACTTGACCCCCTTTTGGCCAAGAGGATCCCTAAAACAGTTGCTAGCCATGAGAAAGGAGATCAGACAGACCTAAGCACGCCTCCTCCCCTTCTTAGAGAAGTCCTTTGTAACTCACTAACAGGCTTAAGGCTTTGTGAGACCTACCGGCAGGACCTCAATATACATAACAAACCTCTTGAGTGTCTGGCTGGTATTCTGTCTCTAATTAACAGATCCTTTATCTTAAGCTTTCCTTTTAACTGACTTTTAGACAGAGCCTAACTCTTTCAGCCAATTGTCAGCTAAAGAATCTTTAAACCCATCTGTAACCTGTAAGTTACCAGCTTCCAGATGTCCTATGACGATTGCAGGAAGACAAGGCCGAATGGAGAGAAACGGCACTCAAACACCATATTTAAGGGGAAAAAGGCTTTATTCAGCTGGCAGAGCTTAGGCATAGGAGAATTTAAAATGCCCACACTCTCCGACTGGCTTGGTCTTTCCCTTTTTATCTCTAGTCAGAAAGTTCCAATGCACAGATACCTTTCTCATTGGTCAGTTTGAATCAAGCAGGTGATGCTGTTCTAGCCCCACGGAACTACAGGATTTCATAGAAGTGGAAATTTCCAGGTTCTAGGAAATTACATCTACAAATTCCTAAGAGCTGAGTCACCATGGAGAGGACCCTGCAGGTGTATTCTTGTCGTGTCTTTGGGAAGACCTCTAGTCTGCTAGACCTCACCCTTCCTGGGTATCTTCTCTCACTACCTTTTTGGGACAAACAAATGTATGTTTTCCATGTTTGGGGGGTTTTGTTTGTTTGTTTGGTTGGTTGGTTTGGTTTTTTTTAAGAGAAAGTCTCATTTTGTCATCCTGAGGAGAGTGCCATGGTGTCATAGCTCACAATAGCTTCAAACTCTTGGGCTCAAGCGATTCTCTTGCCTTAGCCTCCTGAGTAGCTAGGACTACAGATGCCCACCACAGTGCCTGGCTATTTTTTAGAGACGGGAGTCTCACTCTTGCTCAGGCTGGTCTTGAACTCCTGAGATCAAGCGATCTACCCACCTCGGCCTCCCAGAGTGCTAGGATTACAGGCATGAGCCACCGCTCCTGGCCTGGAGAGGGGAAATTGGAACAGAAGCTTAAAGCACCTCAGTAGGCTCCCAGAGAGCATGGAAAACACAGACTAATCTGGATTTACTTCCCAGTTTTGCCATGCATGTTGATTAAAACGAAGTTCATTTCTATCTGTGTTTTTCTCTAAGTTTAAAATCCAAGATCTTCACTAAAGTGGAGATACTCTTTTGTTTTCATTATTGTTCACAGCCAAACCTATATTTATGGACCACCAGAGAATTGGAATAAATTGGGTTTAAAATGCTTTTCAGGGTTATTATAAAATGTGTTGACTGCTTTGAAAAAAGCAAAAGCAACTCAGAATGATGCCCGCACAAAATTGCTTTGTACTATTTTAAAAAAATCACTCATTTATGAAGAAATGTTTATTTTAAAATGAACAGCTAGCTGTTCTAAAAACAGAGGAATTTATCAGCAGCTATGGAGTTGCTGTCAAACCTATAAAGCTATAAGACTTTAAAGTCCACAACCTTGGCCGTTTCTTTCAATTGATTGGCAAATTTATTAATTAGAGTCAGGTACCTAGCAATATATTTGTTTAAAGTAAGACTTTACATTTATTATTGCCTATTTCATAAGGTAGAAAGTTCTGTTCTTTAATTGCACAAGCATGCAGTAAATTTTAGTCTTAAAATTCTCTATCAAAGGTCTGAGTTAGGTCAATGCTGAGATGATGGTGCTTCACAATGTAACCACAACAGAATCTCAATGAGTTTGTAATAAAGACTCTTTACAGATGCGACACTATCTCAGACATTGGAAATGACTAGTCCTTTTGGAAACCAGTGTCTTTTCACAAACCCTAGGTGAAGAGCAACAGCTAAGGGGACTGAAGCAGTGAGGCTCAATAGCACTGCTTTTTGGTTGATCAGATTAGAACCAAAGTTCTAAACATTTGTTCTAACTCCTGCAACACATCTCTAAAAAAGTAAAGTCGCTAACTTAAAGCCATTTCTCAGCTTCAGCTATAAAGATTTTAAAGCTGATGCCTAAGTTTCACCAGCACGGAATTTTTTTTTTTTTTTTTTTTTTTGCAGTTTTTGCCGGAGCTGGGCATGATCCCACCACCCCTGGTACATGGGGTCAGCACCCTACTCCTTGAGCCACAGGTGCTGCCCGCCACCTGCACAGATTTTGATTTAATTGGTTTAGGGTGCAGCCTGGACCTTGGGATTTTTACAAGCTCCCCATCAATTGAAAGAAACAGCCAAGGTTGTGGACTTTAAAGTTTTATAGCTTTATAGGTTTGACAGCAACTCCATAGCTGCTGATAATTTCCTCTTCAGCCTGATGATCCCATTTCACGTAGCCAGTGAATGAAGCTATCTCTTTAGATTCTAGAATATAAATGCCCAAACCTGGGCCATCCTTCATTTAGTGAATGAGAATTTCTGAGAGTGAACTTTTGATGTGAGTACTTTTTTACACCCTGAACATCCAGGGTGTGCAAACCACTGTTTTATAGTTGCCCAAGCACAGGTCTTTCAATGTAGATCACTGAAGAAGTGATTACTCATTAGATCATTTCATTTTAAAAGGCAATTTTGATGGCTCGGCACCCATAGCACAGAGGTTACGGTGCCAGCCACATACATGGAGGGTGGTGGGTTCGAACCTGGCCCAGGCTAGCTAAACAACAATGACAACTGCAACAAAAAATAGCCGGGCATTGTGGTGGGTGCCTGTAGTCCCAGCTACTTGGGAGGCTGAGGCAAGAGAATCACTTAAGCCCAAGAGTTGGAGGTTGCTGTGAGCTGTGACACCATGGTACTCTACCACGGGTGATAGTGAAACTGTCTCAAATTAAATAAATAAATAAATAAAATTGAATTTTGCTTAGTGACAATTTTATTTTTGTTTATATAACACAGATAATAGATATGTATTCTGGTTAGATTAGCCTTCACTTAACTTCCTAGTACCTTGACAAATTGTACTTAGATGAAAGGCGAGTGGTATTGTGAGTACAGTAAGTCCTCACTTAACATCGTCAACAGGTTCTAGGAAAATGCAGCTTTAAGTGAAATCATGCATAATGAAATCCATTTTACCATAGGCTAATCAATATAAATAAGAGTTAAGTTTCTATGGCATAGTTCTGGTCACAAAAACATCACCAAACTTCTAATAGTAATCACTGAAATAAATGTGAATGTACGTACATTGAAGAAAGATTAATGAAAATGAGTAAGATAGTTATTTACTCAATTATTCAAGTTCAGAGTCTTGGGTGGAAGGGCCTATCCCAGCAGCTCAGGGCCCCACCGTGCAGTAGCCAGCGCTGGCCAGGACACCATGGCATCGCCAGGCCCACTCACATTCATTCAGGCAGGGACCATGCGGACACGCCAGCAAACCTAATGGCCACAGCTTTGGGATATGGTTGGAAACCAGAGCACCAGAGGACACCCTGTAGACATGGGGAGAAGGTACAGACTTCACACAGACAGTGGTTCCCACTGGGCATTGATTGTTTCCTCATTAACTTTTGATGAGACGACGTTGAATTAAGTGACCTGATTGGAAGATTTGCTGTATACTTTAATTTAAACTAGTTTGCCTGCCATGGGGAGTCTTTCACCCAGTTGCCAACAGCAGAATTTTTTCCATAGGTCTAGGAAGGGTGTCTACCTTTTCTTTTTTTGTTTTTTTGAGACAGAGTCTCACTATGTCGCTGTGGGTAGAGTGCTGTGGCGTCACAGCTCACAGTAACCTCTAATTCTTGAGCTTAAGCAATTCTCTTGCCTCAGCCTCCTAAGAAGCTGGGACTACAGGCACCCGCCACAATACCCAGTTATGTTTTTGTTGCAGTTGTCATTGTTGTTTAGCTGGCCTGGGCCGGGTTCGAACCCACCAGCCTTGGTGCACGTGGCTGGCACCATAACCACTGTGCTACGGGCGCCAAGCCAAGGGTGTCTACTTTTAATTGCAGATTACTGCAGTCTGCTCACCTGGGAGAAAGGATTATTTCAAGCCATTAGAATCCAACTCGTGTTGACACTGTGGAGTTCCGGCTTGGTGTCTCCCCTACTGGAAAAGTTTTTATTATTTTCTTTCAGGAGGGACCATTACTCGCTTTTCCCCCTGTTTTGTTTTGTGCCTTTGGCTCTGAATGTTCCTCCCACAGGGGTGTAGAGATCCTCTGATTGCCTCTATTGTGCCACCATCTGCACTGACCCTTCTTTTCAGTTAACATCTTTTTTATTTATAGTTCAACTTTATTCATAACTTGATCTTGGTTAAAACAATTACTTCTTTATTTGAAGATTTCAGCCTAAATATCCTCATGCCTAAAGAAGTTGCCAAATGCTTCTCCTACAGGTGATTGTTGAACCACACTTGGCAAAACACTGATTGCTCAAGGGGATTTTTATCCAGGCTCACTCATTGCTGAGGGTAAGGGCTTTTTTTGGTATTAGCAGTAATTTGGGGCAACTCATACCATGCTGCTGTTTGATGAATGAATAGCAAACTTTGAAGGCCAGTGTTTTCTCCCAAGATCATAAAATTTTTACATACATAACCTAGCTGGTAATGTATTCTTTATTCTTTATTCTTGTTATTATTCTTTATTATTTTTTCTTTCTTTCCTTAGACATTTTATAAGAGTTTGCAACAATGTGTAACAGATCTGGACGTTGGAGGGCAAAAGTGAGTAAGACACAGTCTAAGTAGACTGCAAGCATCATGTCTTGAATTATGTCTAATAAGTAGAAAGTCAATGGGTGTTTTGAATGGTAAAGCAAGGAGATAAAATGGTGAAAATTGCCATCTCCAGGTTGGATGACATCAAAGCTCAGAAAGGCCTTCTGATCTCCTCCTTTGCTGTTGCCAAGACACATCTTTACAATACTGTATTACAGAGACATTGACATTACAGCATTAGGAATAATGTTTCAGAGACGCGAGCAAAGGGGCACTTCTGCAGTCAGTAGTTCATTCCAAAGTTCAGTACAATTTTTAAAAGCAAGTAAAATCCAATCATGCAGATTACAGTTATGTTCTGAAAAATGGCAATTGTAAAGCGGTAGAGGATTCAAGGAAAGAAAAAAAAAATCCCACAACGTTGCTAAAGGATTTTGGGAAGTCCCTTTTACAAACATAATAGGCAAACAAGTTTTCAACCTTCCTAATGCCGTGGCCCTTTAATACAGTTCCTGTGGGTCACGACCCACAGGTTGAGAACCACTGATCTAGAGTATGATTCCTTTCCACTGTAGGTAACACCATATAAAGTGGATCAAGTGGTTTGGTGCCTGTGGCTCAAGTGGCTAGGGTGCCAGCTACATACACTGGAGGTGGAGGATTCGAGCCCAGCCTAGGTCTGCCAAACAGCAATGACAACTACATCTAAAAAATAGTTGGGTATTGTGGCGGGCAGCTGTAGTCCCAGCTACTTGGGAGGCTGAGGCAGGAGAATCACTTAAGCCCAAAAGAGTTTAAGGTTGCTGTGAGCTGTGATGCCATAACACTTTACAAAGGGCAACATAGGGAGACCCTGTCTCAAAATAAAATAAATAAATAAATAAATAAATAAATAAATAAAGTGGATCAAGTGCCCTTGAGCAAAATAATGGCAGGATGATCACTCAAACATAGGCCTCTTATGAAATAAAACCTCTGGTGCATAGAAATTGACCATTACTAATTTTTGTCTACCATATTTTGTATTATAATAATAACATTTTGGAAACATGGGATTATTTGTAGATAACAAAACTATCTCTGTCAGAATTGCTGATGCCATTGCTCAATCTGTCAGTATTTTCTATTGATTAGTGCTATCAGCCAAAACAGAATTATAAATAGGAAAAAAGGTAAATTGGCATGTTTAGTTATCATTCAAGTTCCACTTAAGATGTAACATAAGAACATATGACCAGTGTAATGCTGCTTATCTCTGGAGTCACATTAAATGTGAAGTGTTAAGGAAATTTTGAAGAAGCACATCTTAGTGGGATGCTTTCAGGAGTGATTTATTTCTTCTGCAGAAGGAGAATCACTAAAAGCTCTAGAAAGAAATGGCTATTGTCTGCAGGGTGTTGGTGCCCCACCATCACAGTATAATGCTCCGGAGAGTGCCTGCTCCTTTGTCATGCTGCCCCTCTGGGGTGTTAGGACCTCAACTTCATGCAAATAGGGCAACAGAATGAGAGGGAAGCACAGGGGTTGAGACAGGCTCCCATCAGACAAAAATTCCCTCACCTGGACCACCTGGACACTTCCCTCACCTTTCCCAAGCCTTTTACCAACTGAAGGCAGGCCTGGGAAGATCTATGCCTTTCACAAACACAAACCTGAACTTCTGTTTTGGGGAATTTGGAATACATTTCCATGCATCTGCCACTAAGTACAATTAAAAACCATGGTCATTGTATGTAAAACTAACATAAGAAAATTCTAAAAGGTGAAAAGAAGCAGTCAGATCAGCTAGGGACCCACAGACCCAAGGCTCAACAGGTGGTAGGTTCCCTACCTCATCTTCTTGCCCGATGTATCCCAGACATGGAGTTAAAGAAGCCAGCAACCCAGAGACAGTAATGAGCACAGATAAATAAAGCCCCAACAAAAGCCCACTCTCTCCACCCAGAAGGCCAGAAAAGGAGCAGAAAGAAATCAGCAATGCATATATGAGCAAATGAAGTTTATTCCAGAGGATTTGAGGCTGGTTCAGTAGTTGAAAGTCAAACCATTTAATCCAACACGTTAGTAGGCTAAAGGAAAAGAAAAATCACTTGGTTATATCAATCATTGGATATAGGAAGACTTCGATAAAATTCAACATCTATATATGATTTTTAAAACCATCAGGAAAATGGTAATAGAAGAAATGTCCTCATTGTAATAAAAAGCATCTACAAAAAAACCTCCCAAACCTTTAGTTAACATTATACTTACTGGTAAAAGGCTGAATGTGTTTTCTCCCAAATCAGAAACTGGGTAAGGGTGTCCAGTCTCACAATTCTTATTCAACATATTATTGCAAGTTTTAGCCAGTGCAATAAGATAAGAAAAAGAACTAAAAGCCTTACAGATCAGAAAGGAAGAAATCAAGGTCCCTACTTGCATACTTGCCTATCGCATGGTTGTCTACAAAGAAAACCTGAGAAATCAAGAAAATGAGTTGTCGTTTTGGTTTTTTTTTTTCTTTCTTTCTTTTCTTTTTTTGGAGACAGAGTCTCAAGCTGTTGTCCTGGGTAGAGTACTGGGGTGTCATAGCTCACAGCAACTTTCCAACTCAGGCCCAAGCTAACCTCTTGCCTCAGTTTTTCTATTTTGGGTAGAGATGGGGGTCTTACTTTTTTGCTCAGGCTGGTCTTGAACTTGTGAGCTCAAGCAATCCACCTGCCTCAGCCTCCCAGTGCTAGTATTACAGGCATGAACCACTGCGCCTGGCCAATAAGATGAGTTTTAAAAGATGTAGGATAAAAGATAATCATGCAAAGGTCAATTTTACTTATATATACTACCAATAAACATGTGGACACTGAAATTAAAAGCACAATGCCTTTTACCATCACCCTCCTCAAAAAGAAATACCTAGAAGGTATAAACATAATAAAGCATTTACAGGACTTACATATTAAAAATTATGGGCAGTCCTGTGGTTCAAAGGAGTAGGACACCGGCCCTATATACCAGAGGTGGCAGGTTTAAACCTGGTATTGGCCAAAAACTGGAAAAAGAAAAATTAATTACTGTTGATGAAAGAAATCAAAGAAGATCTAAATAAATGGAAACTGTTCACAGATTGGAAGACTCTAAATAGTGAAGATGTTAATTCTTCCAAATTAATGTAGAAGTTTCATGTGATTCCTGTCCAAATACTGGGAATTTTTTTTATAGATATGGACAGCATTATACTAAAATGTATATAGAAAAGTGAAGGAACTAAAATAGCTGAAACAATTTTGAGAAGGAAGAGTAACGGGAAAGGAACCAGTCTACTTGGTCTCAAAGGTTTCTTAACTAGGTTAGTGGATTAAAGATGGCAGCTGAGTAACAGCTTCCCTGCAACTGGGTACAGCGAATCTGGGGAGACAAGACTCCAGACATCTCTGGCCGGTGGGACCTGCCTACGATCATCCCTTTGAGGATACAGAGAGCCAGCAAGGGACTTCTGGACCCCAGGAGGAAGACAAAAACAGTGGAAAACTGGCAAGCGGCTGC
>CAUYPK010089102.1:0-43986 GCA_963574355.1 Loris lydekkerianus
ACAATTTATTAATCCATTCGTGGATCGATGGGCACTTGGGCTTTTTCCATGACTTAGCAATTATGAATAGGGCTGCAATAAACATTCTGGTACAAATATCTTTGTTATGATGTGATTTTTGGTCTTCTGGGTATATGCCCAGTTGAGGAATTACAGGATTGAATGGCAGTTCTATTTTTAGATCTCTAAGTGTTCTCCATATATCTTTCCAGAATGAATGTAATAATTTGCATTCCCACCAGCAGCGTAAAAGTGTTCCCTTTTCTCCCCATCCACGCCAACATCTCTGGTCTTAGGATTTTGTGATGGAGGCTAGTCTCACTGGAGTTAAGATGATATCGCAAAGTAGTTTTGATTTGCATTTCTCTGATGATTAGATATGATGAGCATTTTTTCATATGTCTGAAGGCTGTGCGAAGAAATCAGTCTGGGCGAGTATTTTATGAGGAGGACCCCCCGGGCAATTGAAGCAGCTTCAAAAATACACTACTGGGACTTGAGCAAACTAAAAAGCTTCTGCACAGCCAAGAACACAGTAAGTAAAGCAAGCAAACAGCCCTCAGAATGGGAGAAGATATTGCAGGTTATGTCTCTGACAAAGGTTTAATAACCAGAATCCACAGAGAACTCAAACACATTAGCAAGAAAAGAACAAGGGATCCCATCACAGGCTGGTCAAGGGATTTGAAGAGAAACTTCTCCAGCCTTTATTCTGCATAAGTTTTCTTGGTTTATGATTTGGTTGTGCAAACAATGATAAACACTATTTTTGTTTTTCTTTTATTTAACTATTGTTAACATAAGTCGTTTTATATTAATGCAAATTCTTCAAACGTATCATTTAATAGTTACAAATAATACATTAAATCAATGTATAATGATTTCATAATTCCTCTTCACCAAACTAAACAAGCATAAAAAACTTTTTCAAAAGGTAGTATGCAGTGATAACAAAATTATCTAATACTCCAACTCCCATGGGAAATAATTCCTTAGGTACTACTCAAAGTCTTAATTTTTTATTATCTTTGCCTAGATTATAAGACTTCACCTTAGATAAGCAAGCATAAATACAAGAAAAGTTTCTAGCATAAAAGTATTACACACAATGCTCTTTGAAGGATCAAACATTTGGTATTTATCAATTGTTTTTTAAGAAGTTACTCTAGCATTACAAGAGAAATACAAATAATGGCCTTTATACTATCGTCTTTTTTCTAAGTGTCGAAAGAGATAAATAGTGCCCATAAGGAATGTTTACAACTAAAATCTTTTGGGAACAACCATCTTGAGGATGTTAGAGTACTAAATGTACTACCTTATTCACAGCACAAAATCGTATCTGTTTTCTGAAAATAGTTTCCCAGTGGGAATAAATATTTTAGAAACATCAAAAGAGAACAAATGGCATTTCACTTGATTCATACCTTCCTGAAACAGATTTAGTACAAAACCCAGACTAGTAATGTTCATTCAAAGTCTCCATCAGTTTGTTCAACATATGGGGTGGATAAAAGGAACTAATGTGAAAATGGAGCTCTTGCTCTCAGTTATGCAATAAATAATAAGGTCTTTTATGTCATAAAAATGTCTCCATCAGAATTTTACTGGTCAACTAAGAGTAGGTCAATTGTTTTCTTATAGTCAAATCAAATTTCACTCATAAACAATACCAAATGGGAGTAAATTTTGGCCTAGCCACTCTTTCTTGCTCTATTTGTAGACATGCACGCTCCAGAAAAGCTTGAATGAGATGAGAGTCCTCCTTTCCAAAGCTGATAGGATTAGAAACTCTCTTCTATGTTAACCATCGTTTGTTCAGGAAGCAGCATAACCTGTTAGCAAATGACTATCACCAGGCAAATCCCATACCGTAACCAGAACTGTTGTTTGAAAACACTAAGTGGTAACTTAGCCTTTGGGCCAATTAGTTTATTTAACTAGTTATATATTTGGCACCTGAGGTAGAATATCATGTAGCGTCAGAGACATTTTAAAGAAGATACTTTGTTGTGTACTACAAACAAGAAGGCAACCTGCAATAATTACTTGCTAAATGTTTTTTAAACATAAAAGACACTTGTTGCATGATCTTTAGTGCACAACTCAGAGGCACGAGCTGATCCAAAATTACTTCATTAGGAAATTATTGACCCTAACTACAAATTCAACAAGAGGAAGAAAATGACTTTTATACGGACATGAATAAAAAACATGTCCTGTGTGCAATTTAGTTGCCTGTATATCTAAAATCTAAGAAACACAAAACTATAAAAGAACACACAAAAGTCTTACCCCCAAGTCTCACTAGAACATTGTTTCACACCAGCTACTATCTACTTACACACAACTGGTGCACCAATGGTGCTCTCTAAGGCACAGGAGAAAAAGAGTCAGAGATCCCCTGCTACTCAGGTGTGTTCTGCAGACAAGGAGCATAAGGATCACCTGAGAACATATTAACGAACAGATCTCAAAACCCAACTAAGTCCCATAGAATCAGAATCCTTTGCAAGGATTCCCCAGGTGATTACTGGGAATACTAAACTTGGAGAAGCATATTACTAAACTAGTGGCTATCATCCTTGGTCACACATTAGAATCACCTGGACAGCATTATAAAAAAGATGCTGGATTCCCACCCTTAACCAAGTTGTATAATTTTTGGATGATGTATCGAAAACATAATACATGAGATTTAAAATCAGAAAAGCCATATTTGAATATTTCACTCACATTTACTATAATTTTATACAAATTTCATCTCTAGCTTTCATTTTCCTCAATAAATCATTGTGATGTTAAAATGATAATGTGTATGAACACATTTGCAAACTATAAAACCCTAAACCAATGGCATCGGTAATGATTGGCATGTTATAAAATCAAATAAACCTTTGTTGATCAGACTAAAGCATGTTCTCTCCAAAATATTAATTGTTCAAAGTGGAGTTTGTAGATCAACCATATCTATAACAACAGATGCTAATTAAAAATGCAAATTTTTCTTCCCTTCCTCAGACCTCATGTATCAATCTCAGTACAGAGAATACAGAAGTTTGAATATTTAATGAGCTACCAAAGTAGTTCAATTGCTTTGTGAGCTTAAAGAGGAATCACATAAACTAATCTCACTGCTGTTACCACTGCCAGCTAATGTTACCATAGTTACTGAGCCTCCAACTTCAATTATCTTTTACTTCACTTAATAGGGGGCCATTCATTTAACTCACATGCTGTTTCCTTTTCTGGGTTACTCTATGTATGATAAAGTAAAGGGAAAGGACCAACTGAACTACTGAGATGGAGTTCATTCTGAGAGGTCTTTCTGAGAACCCATGAGTTGACAAAAACTCCTTTTTGTTCCGTGTTGAATGATGTATCTGTTATCCTCCTGGGGAACAGACTAGACGGGCTTCCTGCCTCCACATGCCCATGCATTCATTCCTTAGTAACCCCTCCTGCCTGGATATTTGGCTTACATCATCTTCCACACACACACACACCACACCCCAATATGGATAAATGCTATCAGAGGAAAAAGTCTCTCTGTCTCAGGTTGTATTGTACAAATGTGTCTCTTCTATACCATGGGTCCACAGAGTTTGGCTCCTGGAAGTGATGGAATGACCATTAGGTGGCCATCAGCAAATATCTAAAATGCTCCATCCTCAGAAACATGGTGACTTGTGTTTGGGTGGCAGCTGTCTCTTACGGATTAGGCTTTTTCAACATACTGGCAAAAAATGTATTCACATTGTGAATGCCCTTTTGTGGAAGACATGTCAGCAATCATTTTTTGTGAAATATTATCTTTAATGAAGGTGGCCTACATAGATATTTTCCTGAATGAGAGTATAATGTTGGGCAATGTATTATTTTCATTCCCTCCATTAGTGTTAATTTCTATTTCTCATATTTTCTTCAACTATGTTATGCTGAAATTAATTCCTCAAAAGAAAAAAATCTTTTCTACCTGCTCAGCCCACATGATAGTAGTAATTGTTATTTGTGGGAAAACTATCGACAGATACTTCAAGTACAAGAAACGAACATCCAAACACACTACTTCAGATGAACTGATTGACTTGCTCTATGCACTCCCAGGCTCAGTCTTATTATCTGTATATAGCCTGAGGAATATGAAGGTGCTTGTGGCTACAAAAAGAAAATTGTTAAGTAGGGACTAGTATGGGAAGAAATAATGAGAAACTGTACATTGTCACATTTCTCCTTTTTTTCCGATAAAAATCTTATCAATATTAGAAGAGATGGGTAGGCTGTCACATCTTCTGCAAAGCCTTACAATACTTGCCTTGAGTTCTACCCTGAACTTTATCTCTACTTACGGTGGTTTTCCTTTCATGGTAAAACAATTCCAAGTCTTCTCAATGGCAGAACTATGACTCATTGTTCTCTATATGAAGTCCAATGTCTGTCACATTAATTTAAAATAGTAGATGGCAATTAACTGTTGAATAAACTAATTAATTAAAATTGAAAATGAATAGTAAAGATACAAGTCCAAGTATTTGAAATAAAAGAAACAAACTTTACACATTATTTCATCTCCCAAATCACAATTTCAAACACTTTTGGTAAAATAAAAGATAATCTTTTAATGTAGGGAAATCCAGGGAAGGCAGAAAATACTGAAGAGTAAAATATACTGAAGGAGCAATTTGGGCTGGATAAAAGAAAAGGCCTATTGGGCCTTTCTGTGCTAATCAATTGACAAGAAAATATAGTAAATAACTAAACTTCCCTGAAAGAACATTCATCATTTCTCTCTGCTTAAGAAATAATAAGTAACTTTATTCTAAATATTTTCCTTTCAGAAAAATGTCACCCTTGGTGGATAGTGAGATGATTACATAATAATGTTGTCAAAGATCGCATCACTCTCGTTCTGTATGTTTGCTCAATTCTGTACTACAAACTCATATTCAATTTAAGAACAAATTTTAAAGTGACTCCAAATATTGAATGATGGTTTTTAGAGGATATTGGTAAAACACTTTGGAGTAATTTTTTTTTTATATCAGAGGAAATTTAGCTTGAAGAACAATTGTAAAAGCCTGAAATCAGAATCAAAATACTAATTCTCCTTTTTAAAAAAAGTCAGCATAAATAGCATGCAAAACAATTGTTCTTAAACTTCATAACATTGTCTCTCCTGCCTGCTTGTCCTCCTGAAATATCTCTTGAAAGAAGTACTGTTATTCCTTAAATTTGTACTAAATTTAGTGTAGACAGAAATGGTTTTAAATCCTGCAGCCCCTTAGTACCTGTGTGACCTTAGCAAAGTCACTTCTCTGAGCCTAAAACTGCTCATATGTAAAATGGCAGTAATGATATTCATTACAGAGTTCTCTTAAACCAATTCTTGAGGGTAGGGATGGTATCACATCTAGAATTTAATTTCCAGTATTAACAAAAAGCCAGGCACATCTCCAACACTAAATGAATAAGACAAATATTTAACCAACAAAAATGAAGACTGTTATATGTCATACTATCCACCATAATTAATTAGTAAAAAATTGTTTAATGTATATAATATAAACATAACATATAAACATATATATGACATATATAATATACCTTGTACATTTTATGATATGCATTCTTTTAAATGATACTGAAAAAGAAATGCCTACTCCCAATTATAGCAGTTAAATAAGAATCTCTGGAAATTAGACTTCAGAATCAGTACTTTTTAAAAGAGTTTCCCAGATGATTCTAAGTAGAGCCAGGCTAACATCCACTAATCAAACTGTTATTTACTCTTGTTCCACCACTTAGAACCATGGCATATGCTACACTCTCTGAGTTGTCACATTTCTTCTTCTCTGATTAAATGTCGTACTCTCTAGGGAATCTTCCAAAACTGCCCCAGAGTAAATCATGCCTTCCTCAATGCTGTCCTTGACACTTTCCCCTGCTACAGCACTTTTCACTTTTCCTGTTGCATTATAATTGTTTGAAACCTTCTGAAAGCTTTCCAATGATGGAAAACATGGTTCTATGTTTTATACAGAGATATATGATGATGATAGGTAGATGACAGATTAGATAGATAGACAGATAGAAAGATAGATAGATATAGAGACAGAGATGTATATCCAATGCAAAATAAAATAAAAGTAGAAGTTAATAGATTAACATATGAAAGAAAAAATAAAAAGAATAATAAAAATGCAGTCCAAGAAACATATTTAACACAAAGTAATAAAAGAGAATGGGGAGGGGTGATGGTAAGATGGCCAACTAGAGATTCCCAGTGCTCATCCCCAAGAGGACCAAAAAAAAATGAATGAACAACTAGATTTCGACAAGAACAACTAAAAGAGAGTGCTGGATTACATCAAGTAAGTGACAAAATCCTTCCTCTGCCAACCCACCTCCCCAGACAAGATTAGCTCAAAACTAGGAAGGATTTCTCCCTGCTGGGATAAGAAGACCTCAGTGGTCAAAATTATCACTACAGTCTTTGCTACTACAGAATACTGCAGTCATCCCAGGACTTGAGCCCAGTATAGGGAGCTACATGGAGTTCATTGCTTTAGACTAGGAGCCAATTTTGTGCGCACTCAAGCCCACCCCTGTGACCCAAGATGCTACCGCACTTGTTATCTTGAAATGGAGGTCACTGCTAAAGAGAATCCTGTTCTCTAGACCAATAACCACTGCACCTCTCCATCCCTATGCTCTGCCTTCACAGCACCACGCTCACACATAGTAGGACACCTGAGGAAGTTTCCTACACCCTGAAAATAAGCTGCCTAGCATGAGCTTCCATCTTCCCTATCCCAGTCGCTATTGCACACCACCCCTGACTACTCAGAACTAAGTTCCAGAATCCCACACTCCAGGAAAGCAGTACCCAAGTCAAGAGCATAGCCATACCCCCTCAAGTCATAAGCCAGCCTAGTATTCCACCCCCAGGGAAAATACATCCAAGCCACCGGAGCACCAACTTAGCCTTGGTGCCCAAACCAGCAAGGTGCCTCAGCCCCAGGGAACTAGAGCTTTAGTCCAGGGAAGCAGCTAAGACCCTAGTGCCTGAATCCTTGCAGCATCCTTCTCCTCCGGAATTAGGCACTCCAGTCCAGCAGAGAACTAATACTCAAGCTGGCAGGAACATCAGGCTTCCTCAATGCTTTAACTATCACAGTGACACAGCCCCAGGGAAATGGACCTTTGGCCCAGGGAAAAAGCTGCTACCCTGGTACTCAGGGGTGGCCCTGCAGGGAAACATGGCCATAGCTGATTTGTATCACCCTACCTCAGGTCCAAAACACTCATTGTTCCCTGCCTTACTGTATCAGGACCAGATCCAGAGTCTGAGGAGCTGAGATACACTACCTCCTTATAAAATAAAGCCAACTTTGCACCATTCCCCATGCCTTAAGTCCAAGTCACAGCAGCCTCCCACCATTTCTTGCTACCAAAAACATGGGCCCTCACATAGTCTGGTCTCCTGCTGTATCCCACCATTCCAGGATCCAAATTTCTCACTACATATTACCTTTTTGCTGGTGCCAAGTTGCCACCAAGCCCTCTTAGCTCCAAAAGTAAAATTACATAAGTGCCCTGCACTTCCAGGGCCAAAGTCTCTGCAATACTCCTTTATCCTATAACCATGCCAGTGGTATGCTCTGACCCCAAGAATCAGTCATAAGTCCATCCCTGGGCAGTGCCTCAGGGTCATAATTTTTGGTTTGATGAGAGAGGTGTGTTCACTCAGGACAAAGATAAAAACTCCACCCAAGCATCACATGTGCCACGGAAGTTCAGCAAGACACTGAGTCAGGACCCCAATTCATTGCCAGCTCTACACACCCTCACAGTGAAATACAGCCTGTTGTGGTTGCTAATGGCCAGTCATAGACACATTATCAAAAGGGATCCCCTCAATATCTTTCCCCACTATAGGGAAAATAAAAACAGAAAGATGCCTAAAGCCTTTGCCAATGAGAAAATAAACTACCTTGCCAACACTACTGCCACAGGCTCCTGAAGCCTAGGACTTTGAAGCACTTATACTCACCACTGATGTTGATTATAGCTGAAGAAATTGCATAGAAACTATACTTCTGTGCCCATCTCAGAAATAGAAGCAACATGTCCTACCCAATCTACACCCTAGAATCTTCTTCAGGAGAAAGTAATTTCCTAGGAAAGCCACTCTATAAAATTGGAAGAGGTAACTATTCCAAAAGATACACGGATATCAACACAAGTGCACAAAAAAACATTTTTAAAAGGAATGAAACATGATATAACCAAAGAAAACAGTATTTCTACAGTGACTGAACCCCAAAGAAATGGAAATTTATGAGACACTTGAAATAAATTCAAAATAAAACTTTTAAGAAAACTCGGTGAGGTACAAAAAAATACAGATAGACAATTCAATAAAATCAGAAAGACGATTTATAGTCTAAGTGATACATTCAACACAGATATAAGTATTATCTTAACAACCAAACATAAATCTAGAAGCTTAAAAATTCGATGAACAAAACAAAAATATGATGGAATGTTTCAACAGACTATACCAATATCAATCAGAAGGAAGAATCTCTAAACTTATGTGTAAAGGAAAGCATCACCTTGCCTATACCACCCTCAAATCCAGGCAGTATAGGTAGGAAAGATAATCTGTAACATGCCATTCAGTGCAATGCCAGCTGTGAGGGCCATAAAAGTGCCTACACCACTACTCCTCTAACTCGGGCAGAGCAGACTCCTTCCACTAGGGAGAAAGAAAGAAAAGAGGACTAGGAACTTTGTATTGCAACCAAATACCAGCTCAGCCACAGTAATGAGGACAATTGTGATACCCCTGATTCTAGGCCTTTGTTCCCAGATGATGTTTCAGATTCTCAGAAGAGAATCTGCTGCCCTGGTGAGACAATCAAGTATGAGCAAGATTTACCACCTAGTCTTGGGCCTTGAATAAACAGCATTGATAGCTAAACAGTAGCAACAATGGACTGTGGGTGAGTCATAACACTGTGCTACTCTGGGAATCTGTAGCCTTCAAGTAACACAGGGTTGTGCCAGCTTCAGTGCCCATAGGAAGGCCCTCAATAACCTTATTCCAATTCCAGGCATGCCAGAGGAGAAAAGACTACTTCCTCTTGGAAAAAGCAGAGAGGAGAAAGTAAGGGACATCACCTGTGAACCCAGAGAATTCTCTACCTATCCCAAGTCCATCAAGGCTGTATATCCAAGAGTCTACAAGATTTGCAGTATATCTGGGCTTAAGGTGCCCCTTATTTATGAAACCAGTTCAGTGATTACAGGCATAAGTAAGGCAACACTCAGTCCCCTTCCAATGCTTAGAAAGCCCTCTCAAAAAGAGTAAGCAAAAAGAAGGCCAGATTATAAAGATGAAAATTAATATCTAATTCTTCATTGGGCAGACATCAACAAATATCCATAAGCATCCAAAAAATCCATGAAAACCTCACCAAACAAGAGATCAGTGGAGACTTGAAGTCACAAGATATGTAACTTCTCAGAAAAGAAATTTAAAATAGCTATCTTAAATAAGCTCAACAAACTTTAAAATAGCAATAACACAGATAAATAGTTCAAAATTCTAGCAAAGAAATTAAACAAAGACATTGAAATTATAAAGCAAAAATAAAATAAAAATCCTGGAACTGAAAAATTAAAATGACAAACTAAAAAATCCATTAGAATCCCTCAATAGCAGAATTGATCAAATAGAAGGAGGAATTGGTAAGTTCAAAGGCAGGCTATTTAAAAATACATAGTCATAAGATTAAAAAAAATTTTAAAAATGAAGTACACTTGCAAGATCAATAATAATAGCCTCAGAAGGACAAATCTAAGAATTATCAGCCTTAAAACAAATGTAGAGAAAGAGATTGGGGGTAGAAAGTGTATTCAAAGAACTAATAAGAAAGAACTTTCCAAACCTAGAGAAATATATGAATAGCCAAATATGAGAAGATCAAAGAATGCCAAGAAGATTCAATACAAATAAGAACACCCCAAAAGATATAATAATCAAACTATCAAAGGCAAGAATAAAGAAAAGATCTTATAAGCATTAAGACTAAAGAAGCAAATACCATATAAAGGGCCCCAATAAGTTTGGCTGCAGAGTTCTCATTGGACACCTTACAGACTAGCAGTGAGGGAATGACATATGCAAAGTATTAAGGGAAGAAAACTTGCAACATTAGAAAACTTAATCCATCAAAATTACCCTTCGAGCATGAAGGGAAAATAATTTCTTAGACAAAAAAAATTGAGGGAATTTTTCAACACCCAATCTATCCCAGAAGAAATACTAAAAAGAGTCCTTCAGTATGAAAGAAAATAATGCTAACACGAGCAATAGTAGATATAAGGCTCAATGCTGAAAATGAATACACAAATTCAAAATACTCTAACACTGTAATTGTGATGTGCAAACCGCTCGTATATCTAACATGAGAACTATACACACACACATATATATAAAGCAAGAAAATAAAACAGACTACCTTGGAAAAGGAAAGATTTTTTGTTTATTTGCTTTTGTTTGAGCACAGAAGAGGCTCTGTTTGCAGCACATATGGAAAGATTGATTTGAAATCAAAAATCAGAATCAAAATGGTAATTCTCCTTCAGAGAAATGTCAGCATCATTAATAGGAAAATTGACCTCTTTCAAAACTTTTTAAGAATTTCCCTCAGTTCATCTTGTCTTCCTGAAATATTTCTTTGCATTTAACTTATTTATAAACTTACTCTGAAATTAATGTGGGAAATATAGACAGATAATAGTCCTAAATTCTGGCTGCCATTTATGATCTCTGTGACCTTTATATAAGGCTGAATTTTCTAATCTACCTCACAGAGCCATCTGGCACTAATCTAAGAGGGCAGGGAACATGTCGATTCCCCAGCCCCTACCAGGAACATACACAGTAAAAATGAGGAAGTAATTCATACAAAAATGAAGGCAATACATATACTAACTTCTTATTTTCATTAATTAATGAAAACAATTCTAAAAGATTATCTGTATATGACAGCTAGTATGCTTCATAATATACTATGCATTAATTAAATAATACCCATCTATTGGTTTCCTCATTTATTCTCTTGTTCTTGAAAATAAGGATAGTAAGCAATGATTCTGGCTGTCTGTATCAATGAGAGACAATCATAGGTTACACTTTCCACTATCATTAACTAATAAAAAGGAACGTGAAAGATACCATATGCAAAGTACCTTGTCACCTAGAACATTTTATTTGTGCATTTTATTGTTTTTTGTTTGTTTGTTTTGCGTTGTTTAAATACTACTTCTGATCTCTTCCCTTATCTTCCTCATTTATTCTCTTGCATCTGGAAAATAAAGTAGTTAATCATTGATTTCTAGATAGTTTGACTAAGGCACAGAGAAGAGGAAACACTAGCAGGGATTGACCAAAGAGGATCCTAAAGGAGATGAACTCTGAAGGTCAGTTTTCATTTTGCTTTCTAAAAGAAGAAATGGACTTTTAGGGAACTAAGTGTGGAAAGAGATTAAAAAGCCAGATGGAAAAAAAAGGATAAAAATAAAAGAAATTAGACCCTTTCATGAGCCATCTGCTTTCACATAATGCCTCATTTAACCCTGAATGGGCTAATAAGACATTCACATCTGACTATTGAGTTATTTCATACTATTTAAGCTTTATGATATGTACAACTGTGGCCTCAGGGGAATTTAAAATTCCTTGTTCAAATGGATTTAATAGACATATACCGAACACACTATCCAAAAGCTAAATAACATACGTACTTCTCATAAGCTCATGCAACATACTCCAAAATAGACATATCTTAGGATACAAATCAAACCTCAACAAAATTATAAGAATGAAAATTATACCATATAGCTCCTCAGACTACAAGGCAATAAAGGTAGAACTCAACTCCAAAATATTTATCATCCCCATATAAAGGCATGGAAATTAGACAACCTTATGTTGAAAGATAGTTGAATCAAGGAAGAGATAAAGGAGGAAATTATTAAATTCCTTGAACATAACAAGCATGAAGCTACAAGCTACAAAAACCTGTGAGATATTGCAAAAGCAGTCCGATGAGGGAAATTTATTCCAATGTAGACATCTAAATTTATTAGGTGCCTACATTGGAAAATCAGAAAGAGAGCACATCAACAACCTAATACATAATCTTAAAGAAATGGAAAAACCCAATCCCAAACCCAGCAGAAGAAAAGAAATAACCAAAATTAAATTAGAAATAGATGAAACTGAAAATGAAAGAATCATTCAGAAAATTAATGAAACAAAAAGTTAGTTCTTCAAAAAGATAAACAAAATCAATAAACCTTTGGCCAGATTAACTAGAAACAGAAAAGTAAAATCTCTAATAACCTCAATCAGAAACAAAAAATGGACAATAACAACAGACACCACAGAGAAACAAGAGATTATCTCTGAATCCTATAAGAAATGTTATGCCCAAGAATTTGACACGGAATCATACCATCTCCCTAGACTTAATCAGGAAGAAATAGATCTCTTAAACAGACTCATATGAAGCACTGAGATTGAACAAACAATAAAAAATGTTTTAACAAAAAAAAGCCCTGGACCAGATGGCTTCACACCAGAATTATATCAAACCTTCAAAGAAGAGCTTTCACGTATACCGCAGAAACTATTCCAAAACACTGAGAAAGAAGGAACCTTCCCCAACATGTTCTAAGAAGCAAAAATCATCCTGAAACCAAAATGAGGAAAAGACCCAACTAAAAAAGAGAACAACAGACCAATTTCACTAATAAATATACATGCAAAAATACTCAATAAAATCTTAGCTAATAGGGCAGCACCTGTCACTTAGCAAGTAGGGTGCCGGCCCCATATACCAAGGGTGGCGGGTTCAAACCCAGCCTTGGCCGAACTGCAAAACAAAAAAATAGCTAGGCATTGTGGCAGGCACCTGTGGCCCCAAATACTTGGGAGGCTGAGGCAAGAGAATCAATCACCTAAGCCCAGGAGTTGGAAGTTGGTGTGAGCTATGTGACACCACGGCACTCTACCTAGGGCAATAAAGTGAGACTCTGTCTCTACAAAAAAATAATAATAATAATAATCTTAGCTAATAGATTACAGCTACCCATTAAAAAAAATTATATATCACAATCAAGTAGGATTCATTCCAGGGACAAAGGTTTAACATAAGCAAATCCATAAATGTAATTCACCATATCAATAAAAGCAAAAACAAAGACCATATAATCTTCTCAATAGATGCAGAAAAATTATTTGATAAAATTCAGCATTCTATTCTAACAAGAACACTTAAGAATATAGGGGTAGGTGGCACATTCCTTGAAGCCATCTATGACAAGCCCACAGTTAATATCATACTGAATGGAGTAAAACTGAAAGTTTTTCCACTCAGAACTAGAACCAGAGAAGGATGTTCTCTATTGCCACGACTATTCAACATAATGCTGAAAGTTCTAGCCAATGGTATCAGGCAAGGGAAGAATGTAAAGACCATCCAAATGGGAGCAGAGGAGGTCAAACTCACTCTTTTTGCCAATGATATAATCTATACTTAAAGAATCCCAGAGCCTCAATCAAAAGGGTCCTCAAAGTGATCAAGAAATACAGTAATGTCTCAGGGTATAACATCAATATCTACAATCAGTAGCCTTTATATATGCCCAAAACAGCTGAGTCAGGAAGCTAATCAAAGACATAATTCCCTTCAAGTAGCTTCAAAGAAAATGAAATATCCAGGAAGATACCTAACAAAAGATGTGAAGGACCTCTACAAAGAGAATTATGAAACTCTAAGAAAAGAAATAGCAGAAAACATTAACAAATAGAAGAACATACCATGCTCTTGGCTGGGAACAATGAACATTGTTAAAATGTCTATACCATCCAGAGTAATCTACAGATTCAATGCAATCACCATTACAATACCAACATCATACTTTGAAGAACTGGAAAAAATAGTTCTTCATTTCATTGGGAACCAAAAAAAAAATCCAAATAGCCATGGCAATACTTAGTAATAAAAACAAATGGAGACATCACTCTGACTTTAGGTTTCATTACAGGTGTACAGTAATCAAAGCAGTGTGGTACTGGCAAAAAATAGAGACATAGACATATGGACCCAAATAGAAATCCAAGAGATGAAACTAGTCTCTACTTGCCATCTGACCTTTGATAAACCAAACAAAACCATACACCGAGGCAAAGAATCCCTGTTCAATAAATGGTGCTGGGAGAACTTAATAACCACGTGGAAAGATTGAAACTGGACCTGAGTCAATTGAAAATTGACTCAAAAGGGATAAAATATTTAAATCTAAGACATGAAATGATAAAAATCCTAGAAGATAGGGTAAACAAAACTCTTCAGTATGTTAGCCTGGGGAAACATTTTATGAGAAGACTTAAGTGGCAATTTCAACAACAACAAAAATAAACAAGTGGAACATAAACTGAAAAGCTTCTGCACAGTTAAGGACACAACAATTAAAATAAATATACAACCTTATGAATGGCAAAAGATAATTTCCAATTACAAATCTGACAAAGGCTTGATAACTAGGATCTATAGAGGTCTCTAATCAATATAAAAAGCAAACAATCCCATCTATCACTGGGCAAGAGACATGAATAGAAACTTCTCTAAGGAGGACAGATGAATGGCTAACAAACATGGGGAGAAAATGCTCATCGTCCCTAATGATCAGAGAAATGCAAATCAAACCTCCCCTGTGAGAATGGTCCACATCACAAAGTCTCAAAGTTGCAGATGCTAGCATGGATGTGGAGACAGAAGAACACTTTTACGCTGTTGGTGGGACTGCAAACTAATACAACATCTTTGGAAAGAAGTATGGAGAACCTTCAAAGAACTCGAATTAGAGCTCCCATTTGACCTTTGCAATCCCATTACAAGGCATCTCCCCAGATGGTAAAAACTCATTTTATCATAAGGACATTCTCACTAGATTGTTTATTGCAGTCAACTTATAATCGCCAAGATATGGAAACAACCTAAATGTCCATCATCCCAGGAAGGGATTAACAAATTGTGGCATATGTATACCATGGAATACTATGCAGCCATAAAGAAGATAGAGACTTTATACCTTTTGTATTAACCTGGATGAAGTTTAAACACACTCTTCCTAGTAAAGTATCACAACAATGGAAAGCAAATATCCAATGTGCTCAATACTTATATGAAGCCAGCAGACAATCTAATATATGCCCAAATAAGAGAAAAATTCAATTCAAGTTGGAGGAAGGGAGAATGAGATGGGGGAGAGAGGAGGAGGAGGGGATTGGTGTGCTCTCACTTCATGGACACACTGTAAGAGTATTGGCACACAACAAGAGGGACTCTACCTAACATATGCAAATATTACAACCCGTAGTTATCTGCACCTTCACATTAACCTCAAATAAAATAAAATAAAATGCCTTGTTCACCATAGCATATTCTCTATTCCAAGTACTGGCCTACTTTTTTTTTTTTTTTTTTTTTTTTAAGTATATTAGAAAATCACATAGGTCAGGTATATGAATCCAGGAATAACACCATTATAGAAAAAGGAAGAGGCACAAATATTCTAGTCATAAAACATAAAGGTGGAGAGGGACTTGTGACTTCTGCTGCTTTCACTATGGTTGAATAAGCTCCTACTGGACTCAAGCATCTCAAAGAAGACAACTATAAACTTCGTGTAAATTTTTTAAAATGTCACAAGTAATATTTTAGTGTGAGTTTCTCATTTTGATGACTATAGGCTGAATTAGGCACAGCATAGGGTGGTGCAAACTGTGATCATAAAATGGCATGTTTTCTGGGAAAACAGCCTCTGTAGAGTAAGGGGGGATTCCAGAAAGCAGAGAGCCCGAAGAGGAAACATTAAATTCTGTGTGAAAGCTTGTCCCATTTATCTTATTGATACCTGCACCATGTATGCACAACCTACTTAAAGATTATTATACATTACACACAGTCATACCTCAGTATCTATGGAGGATTGACTTCAAGTTTCCTGCAGATACCAAAATCCTGGGATGCTCAAGTCATATGAAATGGTATAGTATTTGCATATAACCTATGCATATGCTTCTATATACTTTAAATTGTCTCTAGATTACTTATAATACCTAGTATAATGTAAATGCTATGTAAATGATTATTATGCTCTATTTTTACTTGTGCTGTATTGTTATTTTATTGAGATTTTTTCCAAATATTTGTGGTGGCACCATTCACTGAATATGTAAATGTAGCTGGCTGTAGAGACGACAGAGAAACAGAGATAGATACCATGAACTGAGATATGTGCTGCGAACAAAAAAGATCAAGTTTGCAGTTTGAGTCCAGACTGATTGCTTCTAAATTAAAACTTCAAAACTATTTAGAGAAATTTAAGAGAATTCCGATTTTGCAGTATCACATTCATACTACCCAGGATACCATCTTTTTTCTCTTGTACAAAGCCTGCCTCTAATAAGGACCATAACATGTGGATCTTGAACCTGTATAATTTTCCCATTTATGTTACTTTATTTTTCTTCCCTGTTGCTGCAATTAATTAAAGTAAAAGTATTAAATCAGAGAGTTAGGAAATTTATTTAAGAAATTTGAATCTATTCCACAATCATTCAGTAAGGGTATAGAAACTCCAAGAAATTGGATAAGTAGTCCACGCAGTCAACTCTACAAGAAAGAAGACAAGGTAAATTCTATAGATGATCAAAAAATGTGAAACAGCCATGAGGCTTGTTATCAGCAAGAGGCTTGCCACTTTATCATCCCTAGTGGTTGGGTGAAAGCTCACTAGGTCCTAACGGAATAGGGAAGAAAGATTTATCCAGATGAAGACCAAGATATAAACGTACAAAAATTATTGTATCTTCGTAGAAGGAGAGAGGGAGTCAGAGAATAAAAGAGAGTGGAGAAAGAGAGGGAGAAAAGAAAGCAGGGAGGCAGCATTGCATCCCAGAGAAAGAGAGGAGCATGCCTGCATTGAGACCAAGTGGCGCTAGAAGATGTCAGGGGAACAAAGAGAAAGAAGAATTACAGTGATTGTAGCCAAATTATTAGCAGCATGATGATGAGCCCCTGCCTTGCCACTGGAGGCAGACTTATCACAGGTACTTTTGATCAGCTTGGTGATTTTGCCCTTGAGATATGATTTTGGGCAAGGTCTGAGGCCTGATGCTTGTCCCCACTGCTGTTTATCCAGAAGATTTTCAGGAACTCCTTGAGGCTATAGAAACAAATTCTGAAAAGTAATGATCTGGTGGATGTAAAGAGAAAGATTTACATTTCCTTTCTGTCTGTTTTTTTCAGTTGCTGTGAAACAGAACTCCACAAGCTGCCTACCAGGTAGGGGGAAAGAGAGCAGAGAGAGAGAGACTGGTTTTTAGCCGTTACTTAAGAACAAACAAACAAACAAAAAACTATGAGTTACTATTTCACTATAAAGACAGTTGGTGTTTATAGACAGAGAGCTTTCTAAAGCACCAATTCAAAAACATCAGCCTTTTTCTTATAAATCTCAGTGGATTCTATCGTCCACTGCAGCAGTTTTAAAACTTTTCCTAACAATAGAATACTTTCTTCTCAAATATTATATGGAATCTCAGGGCACATAAAACAGACAAAAGTAGAGGCAGGTAAGAGATTAGGAGCATAATAATTCTGACTTCTCATAATTTCTTTTTGTGCGTGGTAGCCCTGATCTACCCACCTGGGGTCAAAGGGATAGAGTGTGATAATCTCAATCTATAGAGACATTGACTTCTTAGCATCTGAAACTCCTACTGTTAGGCTCCAAATTACTTTTACAATCTTCTCCTTCATCACTAAACTAAAAACAAACAACCTAAGTTCCAACTATTCTGAGCTTTTTGTGGTATTCCATATCTTGCCAGGTGATGTTTTCTGTCTAGAGAATTCTTGCTCATAATACTGGTAAGGGAGGGCCATTCACACTACAATGCTAGGCTAGTTAAAGGGAAGCCATTTTGCTTCTACTATGTTTTTGGTTTGTTCTGTATTAAAAGTTTAGAATTAACTGGCTGCTTGCTTACACAGCTGCTGGGCACAAGATCAGCAAATGACCTTGAGGAAAAACAGGTCAAGAGACCAGGGGCACACTGCTGATGACAAGATCCTCCAAACAACATCAAGCCATGATGACTTGTACAATGCTTGCTTTCTGCCACAAACCCCTTTCCCCCTTCCATTTATAAGTTGTATCAGTAAGCAGAAGAAATGAGATGGTCTTTCAGTCAATAGTCCACCATCTCCTCGGGCTGTTGGCACTTGAAAAACCACCTTTCCTTCACTAATACTTGCCTCTCATATTAAGCTCTTGAGTGGCAGGTAAGAGCACTTAACACACTTCATTGTAATCATGATCCACTTAACATTGTGACCCACCTAAGTTACTCTCATCTTATGGCCAGTCTCAGCATGGTAGAACTGCCTATATTAAAATAGTGTAAAGCTATTAGATAAAAATAGTAATAAAAGTCTGATTTCTATAAAAGTACAGATAAAGTCAGAAGTTAATCAGCCCATTATTCCCCAACTTCCTCACTACTGTAACTGCTTACTGCTTAATGGCATGTATCCTTACTGACAGGTGAAAGATTTGTGACTTCCTCAACTTCTTCTATAGGTAACATTGCTTTATAAAGCCTAAGATTGATTTTTGAGATACTTTTTCAGATTCTGCACTGGGGACTCAACCAGACCTGTGGCCAGGAATAGAAATGGATTCAACAAGCCTCAAGCCCCCATTCCCATGAAATCACCCAACTGATAAGATGATTTCTGTTTCCCAGCCATATGAGTTAATGCTCAGCCAATTAACAGACCCAATTCCCTAGCCCTCACCAAACTGCCTTTAAAAGTCTTAACCCCCAGATTCACAGGGACATGGATTTGAGAAATTACTCTCCTCTCCTTGCCTGGCACCTTGTGAAATAAACTCTTTTTTCACTGTAACACCTGCTGCCTCAGCATGCTAGACCATGGACAAGGGGCCTGGATGGGTTATAATAATGGTGGTGCTGAAAAAGAAACTGAATATGTCATCAAATTTCTTTAAAAATATTGTACATCTTTACTGTGATTATCAAGACACACTGAGATAGAGCCACAGAAAACCAACATCAGAGCTTTCCCAAAATTCTTTTTAGCAATTTTTTTTCCTTCTTTTTATTCCATTTTTGCCATATCTATTTAAATATCTTCCCTCCATATCTTCAAAATCTAATTTCCTCCTCATTCTGCTATCTCCTTCTTCTCATTATTTTCTTTTATTTCTGTCTAAGAGATGAGTCAAGCCCTTTCATATGAAGATAAGCTTCTAAATTACTTCAAGTCCACCCTTATGTTTCTTGTCCCAACAAAGGGCCCTTAGAAGGTAGGGAAGAGAGAAAAGCCATGAATATGTATTTTTAATATTTTTGTACCAAATTTAGATATTAGTCTGTATTCCATAAACTGTGTGCTCCTTGACCATATGTTTTATTTTTGTTTCAAGGTTGTTTCCTTTTTTATATATCATTAATAGGTAGTGCAATACCAGAGATAAAATAGGCATTCAGTAACTATTGGCTGATTAATTGAATAAGTAACAAATGACTGACTGAATGAATGAATGAATGAATGGAAAGTTCATATTCTGTAGGAAATTCATGCAACTGCAAAAAATACCTAATTTTCCTACTGTAAACTCATTATCACTGTGTTCTCAGAGAAATGGGCAATCAAGTTCTTTAGAAACAAAGCAATGTTTTCTCAATCATTTCGCCATGGCAATGTTTTCACCCAAAGACACAACTTCTCCTGTACCAAAACACAAGGAAGACTAAACTTCCCCCATCAAGTGGGTCATCTGCACAAACCTCATATTGCCTTAGACCCCATTGTACAATAGAGAGCTTGCCAGTTTTCACCAAAAAGAAATCCTCTCTAGGAAAAATAGCTTCACTTTTTTAATCTCTTTTCTCTCTATGACATATGTATAGGCAAGGTACCTAAAACCTTAAAGTGTTCCCCACTTTACCACTATATGATCAAATCTACCCCATTATGAATTATTATTGAGTTTATGTAGTATCTGTTCCATATAATAAGACACGTTCTACTTGATTCTCCTCAGAATGATGTGACTATAAAACCAATGCACATAAATGATAAAAGTTTAAGTTAGTAAAATGGTATTTCCTCTAACATAGATTACAAAACTCATCATTCCAGGATTAAATCACATTCTGTTATCTATGAAAAGGAATGTGGTTTGGATGAGAATCCTTTTACTATAAATTTCTGTCCCTTTTCCTTAGTTGAAAAGAAAATGTTAGTCCTAGATTTATTTCTTTCATTTTAATATTGGGAACAGAAAAATGAGAATTTCAGGATTAGTGATTAATTTCCTTACATTATTTTAGAATAAATATACATTATTGAGAACTAGCCCAATAATCTGAATAAAAACTAAGGTAGCATTCACGTTCCTGCTAAGAAGCGTTTTTGGCACAGTATATTCTTCACAGCTGCTTTCACATCTTTGTTCCTCAAACTATAGATGAGAGGGTTAAGCATAGGTGTCACAACACCGTAGAAGAGAGAAATTATTTTGTCAATGACTTGTTCTTTGTCCTTCCCAGAAGAGTCTTTAGACTTGGGTTTTGCATACATGAAGAGAATTGTTCCGTAGAATATAATCACCACTGTCAAGTGAGCAGAGCAGGTGGAGAAGGCTTTGCGCCTTCCTTCTAAAGAAGGAATCCTCAGGATGGTGGAGAGAATGAAAACGTAAGAAACAAAAATAAAAAGTACTGGGGCCACTAGAAAAATCATATTAGCAACAACCATGCTAATAATATTTATGGAGATATCAGCACAGGCCAATTTAAGGACGGCCAAGATTTCACAAGTAAAATGATTAATGACATTATCACCACAAAAAGGAAGCCGCATTGCAAGAGAGGTTTGCAACACAGAATTGATGCCTCCTGCAATCCAGGACCCAGCAGCCATGGGCACATAGGAAGCCTTACTCATGATGATGGGGTATCTCAGAGGGTTACAGATAGCCACATAGCGGTCAAATGCCATCATACTTAAAAGGACACACTCTGTGGCTCCCATAGCAAAGGAGAGAAACATTTGCACTCCACACCCAGGGAAAGAAATGGTTTTCGTGGAAGTTAGGAAGCTGCTGAGAAATAAGGGAATGGAAGAACTAGTGTAGCAAATGTCCAAAAATGATAAGTTACTGAGGAAAAAGTACATGGGAGTATGCAAGTGGGAGTCGTAAACACTCACAATGATGATGACACCATTTCCCAGCAGGATCACCACATACATACATAGAACCAGAACAAAGTAAATGGTCTCGAGCTCTGGATAGCCAGAAAGTCCCAGCAGCACAAATTCTGTCACAGAAGACTGATTGGATTTTCCCATGTTAAAATTTTCTTTCACCAGCAGGACTTCTGTAGTGGCTGGAATGTATGTGATCTGTTACAGCAGTGTCTGTAGGAGTTGTTTGCATTTTTGAGTGGCTTCCATTATGAGTAACAAGGACCTATAATTGGATACACAAACAGCACAAGAATATGTTACAGACTTCCACATTAAGATCAGTTAGAATTTCAGATCTCATGGGTCTTTTGCTCTCCAAAAAAAAAAAAAAAAAAAGTTCTTGTTAGAGAATAGATTAAGAATACATGCAACTGGGTTAGAATTATGTATCTCATTTGCATTATGGTCTGAAATTATTTTGAATGCAAAGTTACTATAATATTTTGGCCAAATAATCCAGAACAAATATAAAATATATGAAGTAGTATTGGCCAACCAATGTTCAGCATTTTAACCAACATATATCCCTATAACATCTTTCTGCACACTAGTATGTTATTCTTAACCAAAGTTACTGTCCTTCAATTAGTAAAACAAAGTGATATATGTAAGACCTGCTTTGATGGTGACGTAACCTTTGTTTCAGAAGAATTATTGTTAGCTAAAGGAACAAATAGAAAAGATAAATTTTTAGAAAAATGGCTTTGGGTTATTTCTAATTTAGGCAAAATATGAATACCTGAAATATCCTAAGAATATTAACTGGAGCATAAGTATTACTTGCAAAAGAAAAAAAGGAAAGTTTTTTTTTTTTTTTTTTACATATACATGTGTTTATTAGGTTTCCACTTTTTGCCTTCACAAAATTAAAAAGGCTTAAAATTTAATAACAATAGCAATGTTTAAGATAAGGAGTAGAAACAAAACCTCATAAAGAACAAACGAAGATAAATACATTCAGAAAAGAAATCAGATGACTGCTGCATCGAAATATTAAGCAAAAATAATAATAATAATGCAAGGAAAGTAACATTCACACTGTCAAATAAGAGTATGTCTATTATATGATGCTTTGACTCTGAGGTTCAGTATGAAGTCATCAGTTAACTTCTTATTATTTTTTTTCCAAAGTCTCAAAAAATAGAAAACTAATATTTATAAATAAAATTAAAAGATAATTTCAAAAAACAGATCATGCCAATTCTTATAGACAATAGAAAAAGAAGAAATACGTCAAAATCATTCTACTTAAAATGGATACACCTGATATTAAAATTGGAGAAAATATATTGTTATAAAGGGGAAATTACAAACATATTTCACTTATAAATGAGGATGCAATATCCTAAACAACATATTAACAAGTTGAATAAAAAAATTAATGTTTAACTAATGTACTTTGGTCAAAATTAAATCCAATTTATGTGAGAATTAGTCACTATCTTAAAAAGGAAAAATTTTTAGGTAAATGACTCATTTTTTTTATTACAAATTATGAAGTCTCTCTAGGTCACTCTATTTTTCTGCCTGACACACATAATGAAGAATAAATTGGCCTTAAAAAAACTATAGTGCACATGTCTCAATCTATAATCAAGCCATAAATAAAGGTAGGAAGTAAGAAATTTCCATAACAAGGGATTTACTCCTTTACCTTCAGGTATGAGAAAATACATACTATCTTCTCCTTGCACAGAAATCAGTTTCCTCTGCTGTAACAGCTGCTCTGCTGATCTTCCTCTTACTGAGTAGTTCAGAAGCACCCACGGTAATGATGGGTAGGTCACTCAAAAACTTCTTAAGCACAGCCATTTGCTATAATTATTTGTATAACCATTTCACTGGTACATAGAATTTTTCTATATTAAAATGCCAAAAACAGAAGTCCCACTTCTTTATGAGACTACTAGCCTCATAAATTCCACCTCAATAATTTCAATAAAATAACTAAAAGAAATATCTGCTTCTCAGTACTCATTAAAATCATGAAGTTGACACTGTCATTGTAAAAACCAATTAACCAGTGGCAAAATAGAAATGACTCCTAGTAACGATGAAAAGTGAGACTCTTTAACGTGTTTTCAATAGTAGAGGAATCAGCCTTTAAAGAATCAGCCAATGGATTCTTAAGGCAAACTTAAGGCATTTGCTGCTCTGAGGATGCTTCGACTCTCAAAAGCAATTTAAAGTTCACAATGTGGATTGGACAGAATCTTAAAACTTTCTAGTACTTTTGGGATGAAGTCCCTCAGAAGCAATTAAAACACAGTTGCTAATATATTCTAATTGAATTGCAATTAGAGCAGCAATAATTCTTCTGGCTTTGCAATCTTTGGGAGGAGTAAATTTAGGACTGCTACCCAGGTAAAATGGTCAAGACGTGGAAATTAGAACTGACTATTTTTGATGAGGGGGTTTGGCAGTAATCTGTGACAGAATTCAAAATCTGTCACAGAACAATACTTTCTGCTTAATAAAAAAATACTAATCACCTTTATTTTGACATTTAATCCTGGAGTCTCAGAGCCCATAAACTTCCTTCTAGTCTCAATGGCCCCACTAAACAGCCTTACCTATATGCACGTTGTAATTCTTCTCACTCACATCCTCTGTTCAAAAACATGCATCATGTCCCAGACTTATTCAACCTCTCCTTCAGTTATGCCCACACTGGCATGGCACCACATGAGGCAAATCATACAATAATTTCCATGAGTGAGCAAAAGTTTCCATGAGTGAGGAAAAGTATACTTTACTTTTAACAAAATAATTACTTCTGACTTGAATTATTGTAACTATCTTTTAAAATGAATTACCAACCTGAATAATTCAATTATTTTATATGGATGTTACAAAATTCTCTTCTAACATGGAAACAAAAACAACATGTGAAGTATTGAAAAGAAGAAAATAAAATTTGACAACAGTGCTCTTTTATTGACAATATTTTACAAAAATGATTGAGTGAAAGATGCAACATCAAATCCTGAAAAATGGCAAAGCAACTTCTGCCATGAAAGATGATATTATATGTTCCTGCAAAGAGTTTAATCAGCAAATTCTGCAAAACAAATAAATGTTAAGTAGAGCCAAATAAGTATAGAAATATAATTAAACAGGTATATAACACAGATGCTTATGAGTTATTTCATACAAATAACAAATCAATTTTCAATATATGTGTTACCCATGCAATATTTTTCTTTTATTCCATTATATATATTCAAAGGAAATTAGAAATAATTCAAATTTATCAGGATGTCATGTATTTTTATTTGCTAATCTGGCAACCCTAACATCCTGTGACCAAGATTTACGTAGAACTCAGTCCAAGCCTGATTATCCCACTCATCATCACCGCCAGTTCCAGGCACTTCCAGTAAGTGAGAGAGTAAGGGGCCCAGATCTCTGGGCAGTACTACTCACAATAATACTGTCAGACAGAGCCAGGCATTGTGGTGGGCGCCTGTAGTCCCAGCTACTATAGAGGTTGAGGCAGGAGGATTGTTTATACCCAGGAGTTTGAGGTTGTTGTGAACTAGGCTGACACCATGACACATGCAACAGAGAGAAACTCTTGTCTCAAAAAAACAAACAAAAATAAAAATATACCGTCAGACAGTAATATTTTCAGAACTTTCAAATGAGAAACAATATTCAGCATCTTAGTCTGTTTCAGTTGCTATTACAAAATACCAAAGATTGGGTAGTTTATAAACAACAGAAATTTATTTCTAACAGTTCTGGAAACTGGGAAGGCCCTGATCAAGAAAGGGTCTGGCAGATTCAGTATCTGACGAGGGCCTGCTTCCACGTATATGGCTATCATCTCACTAGGATCTCACGTGGAAGAGCATGGTGAGGGGTCTCCTGGGATCTTCTATAAGGGCCCTAGTCTCATTCATGAGGAGTCTACCCTCAGGACCTAATTGTCTCACAAAGACCCCACCTCCTCCTGCCATCATCTTAGGGGTTAGGATTTCACCATATTAATTGGTGGGAGGTGGAAGGATAAACATTCAGTTCATCACAAAAATGTATTGCTCTAAGCCTTTCCGGTGGATACAAGATCATAACAATATTTATTGTCTCAAATGAACCCAGACACCATGTTAATACCACTTACAGCTACAACCCTTTATCCCTTTCCAGTGTGGCAAGATGAAACAATGAAGATTAAGTTCTAGGGGCTCGTGATCAAATACTGCTATTCAGCATTTCCAAGACCTAATCTACCATCCATCTTCTCTCTTTCTGATTTTATTCAATTCAGTACACACTAAGTGAGTATCCCTTACCTTGTACCAAGAACCAAGTTTGCTTCTTCCCTTAATCCCATTAATTACTTTAATCCCCTGCCAGGTAATACAGCCTATTGTAAGAATGGAAAGCCAATTCCTAGAATCTTAATATTTGTGGTCATCTCCTCTAATGCCAATTGCCTGTCTATACTTCCAACAAAGCTGGCCCTAGATTTCCCCTTCACATTGCTCTGCCTCATGCTGTAATCTCATACAGAAATCCATGCTTTTTCCTTGAGAGGTGGGCACACACTGATAGAATTTTCTAACTCCTAGGTCCCTCTCCATCTCTTAGCTATATACAATTCAAAACCCATATACTTCTTCCTCAAGAAGCTGGTATACCTTTCTCTTTCAGTCTAAAGACAAATTAATAATGCAATTAAGTACCTGGTTCAAGATTCTTCTTTTTCCCTAAAATAATTTATGTCTTTATAATGTGGCTTTTAACTTAATTATGAATAAAACTTTGATAGCACAATATGCTTAGAAAATTTAGTTTCATCACCTTAGACTTAAATAAAGGTAATATTTTCTTTTATATCCATTGAATGGATACAGAACCTCATTTATCTCCTCAAGCTAAAGTTTATCAAAATTGTTGCTACAGCCACGATGCAGCTACATAACGATCAGTATCATTTACTCTTTTGATGATGAGAGTCTTTCACAGTCTTATTAGCATTCTCCTTCTTGCTTATAGCCAGTCTGCTTCCTAACAGGTGGGTATTGTGCAGACTGAAGGAATAAATACCAATTAATCCATGATATAAGAAACATAACAGAGACATAAAATTTGTAGCAGTTTAACTAGAATTGAAGTGGGTTATTTGCTAAGCCAAGTAGTGGAAAAATCAGAAATGAGATTAAAAAAATACAAAACTACAGATCAATAAATGTTGTTGAGCTAGGAAGAGATGCAAGTATGAGAAAAATAACACAGGACAATCTAATTTCACTAGGTTGGAAGACAGGTCTCAGTATAAATGCTGTTTCTTTCTGAATAACTTTTCAATCTAATTAATTATTCAATAAATGACTTATTATAAAAGTAAATATTTCTAATTTCTGGAGATAGCAAGCCAGCATAAGTTTCTGACTTCTGCCCCACTCAAACATGGAAAGGCCATAAAATTAATATAAAAATTTATCAGTCTAAAAAAGAAAATGAAACTGGAAGATACCCAAGGAAATGAAGTGTAGCCACTGACAAGAAATAGATTAAGAGAGTAGTTTCAACGGTGGTTCTTCCTTCTCTATTGCATTACCACAGGTATATTATACCCAAACATCCTCCAGCCTTCACAAGCTAAGGTACAAGGTAATACCAGAGTGGCCCCAAACCAGGAAGTGATGCATGACTGACTAACTACATGGGTACATAGATCAGCCTACATAAAGAGTTCTCTACGCACATGGGTAGATCAGCCTACATAGAGAGTTCTCTTCATGGGCTTTATCTCACAGAAAAAGCTAGAATATTTTTATCAATGAAAAAAAAAAAGGACTAAGAAATGAATGGAGTCTAGGACAAGGCAACTTCTTTAACCAATTTGGGACAATTTTAGGCCATTATTTGTTTGAATACTTTTCAGTGTCACACATTTATCCTCTCCTTTTAGGACTCTAATAACATGAATATTAGATTTTTTGTTATATTCTCACATCTTAGAAGCTCTGATGCTTTTGCATCTTCTCTCTGATCTTCAGATTGAAGTGTGTCTATTTTTCTATCTTCAATTCATTGATTCTTCTTTCCTTTGTCCTTCCATTTTGCTGATTATCCTATCTATGAAATATTTTATTATTATCATTGTATTTTTCCATTCTAAAATTTCCATTTGGTTCTTATTTTTCTTTATATTTTTGCTGAGATTTTGTTTCTTTTCTGAGGCCTCTAGTTTTTCATTTGTTTCATGTATGCATGTAATTGCTCACAGAAGCATTTTTGTAATGAGTGCTTTAAATTCCTGGTTGGATAATTCCTGCATCTGTGTCATCATGTTTTTTAATCTGGAATTGTCTTTTATCATTCAAATTGACATTTTTTCCTGATTTTTTGTATGAAGAGTCATTCATTTGTGTACTGGATATTTTAGGTATAATGACATGCTAGATCTTAGTCAAATCTTCTGTTTGAGCAAGGTTCCTCCAAAACCATGCCCATTAGGGAAAGGAGTCACTGCCTCATTCATGCCACAGGGGATAGAAATACAAGCTTCTCACGTGCCCTTCATGACATGGTAGGGGTAGGAATTATTATCACTAGTCTGCGGTGAAAGTCCTGACTCCCAACTAAGCTTTCTTTGAAATCTGTTGGGGAGTGGGGTGAGAAGGGGTATCTGCTACAGCTGGAAGACAGTAGAAGTCTGGGCTTCCTACCTGATTTTTGCTGATGTGGGTAGAGTAAGGCCACAGTGTTTTTCTCCACGTCTGGCTTGTGTAGGGCAATTATTGCCAAAATATTGTCTGTCTTGCTAGCCTACTCCTTTCCCTGGTCCTGTGCCTAGAGAGAACAAGATTTTCTTGATGCTTTTCTTGTTTGCCCTCACTGGTGTTTGCACGTTGGAGAAGTATCTAGAACTCAGTCCAGGATATGCACAAAATAAAGGAAAATTCAAGAAACCCATTACTTTTTGTTTTGTTGGGTCCCAAGGCCTCTAGCTGATCTTCTTTTCTCTCCTCATCTTTCAGAGTATTCTTGTGCTTTTGTATATAGCTATATTGACCAGAGTTTTAGCTACATTTAGCAAAATAGAATTATCTACTGACTCCATTTGTCTAGAAACAGAAGTCTCCTTATACCTATTTTAAAGTGAATCATTATCATAATATTTCATAAAATAATACTCCAGATATTACTATAAACATTAGAATATTCAAAATCCAGAACACACCACCAAATGTTGGAAAGGATATGAAAACAACAGGAATTCTTTTTTTTAATTTCAGAATATTAGGGGGTACACATATTTTGTTTATGTATTTGTTTTGTACAGATCAAGACATGGGTATAAGTATACCCTTCACTCAGGTAGTTACTATGCCACATTTAAAAAATGGCAATCTAGTACCTTTTTTGACAAGCCAGATGAAACTGGAAATCATTCTTCTAAGTGAAACAACAGGAATTCTTATTCATTGCTGGTGGTAATGCAAAATCATATGAACACTTTGGAAGACAATTTGGTGGTTTCTTACAAAATTAAACATATTCTTACCATATAATCCACCAATAATATTTCTTGATATTTACCCAAAAGACTCAAAAACTTATGTGCACCCAGAACCTGCACATGAATGTTGATAGTATCTTACTTTATAATTGCCAAAATCTACAAGCAACTAAAATGTTCTTCAGTTGATGAACATATAAATAATTTAACTGTGGTACATTCAAACAGTGAAATATTATTCAGCACTAAAAAGAAATGAGTTTTCAAGCTATAAAAATACATGAAGGAAATTTAAATTCATATTATTGAATGAAAGAAGCCAGTCTTAGAAGGCTACCTACTGCATGATTCCAACCAGATGACATTCTGGAAAAAAGAAAAACAATAAAGAGCAAAAAAGATAAGTTGCGAGTGACTGGAGAAAGGAAAGGATGAATGGGCAGAGCACAGTGGATTTTTAGGTCACTGAAACTACTCAGTATTATACTAAAATGATGGACACATGTCATTATAAATTTATCCCAACTCAGAACTTATAACCCCAAGAGTAAACTCTAACATAAACTATAGACTTTGGGAAATAGTGATGTATCAATATAGGTTGATCAAATGTAACAAATATACCACTCTGGTAGGGGATGTTGATAATGAGGGAGACTATATGTAAGTGTAGGAGTCAGAGGGCATATGAGAAATCTCTGTATTTTCTTTTCAATTTGCTGTTAACCTAAAACTTCTCTAAAAAAACAAAGTGTATTAAAAATACTGAAGCCAAATTTCTTCACAATGAATTATCTTAATCTTTTAAGGAATAAATAAATTCAATTTTACACACTGTATTCACAAAAAAAATGTGGAATAATTTCCTAATTTATCTTATAAGGACAGCCTAAATTTGATACCAAATTTAATAAAGAACCTAGCTCAGATGGACAGTTATTAATAGAAAAGATCCCTTAAAAATAGAATATTCAATGAAAAGTTATGTTAAAAGAACAATAGATTACAATTAAGTTCAGTTAATTCTAGAAACATAAGAGTGGTTAATCATTCAAAAATCAGACAATGAAATTATGGTAACATTATAAAAGTATAATACCATAAAAAGAAATACCACACAGTAATTTTTATAGAGGCAGAAAATTATTGAAGTTATTGTTCTTCATTCTCCTTCAAGTTTCATTTTGCTGTGTCTTTTTTTTATTAAATCATGTAGTTTTGTCTTGTTTTATGTAATTAGCTGCTTGAGAACAAGAATCTTGCCTTTTGTTTCTTTGTACATCCTCATGTGAAGTATGATATGCAAAATGGTGTCACCCTGGTTCATAGCTCTATATTACAGTTGTGAAGCCATTCTAAAAAGAGTTACCTGCCCAATTTATAACCTTAAGAAAAAAACGAAACAAAACAAAAAAGAAACAACAAGAACAAAAACAAAAACAAACAAACAAAAAAAAATTTGGTCTTGGCCAAATTGCCAAGACCACAACACCATGAAAAACATCTGAATTTCAACAGCACTGCAACTCCTGGACAGAGACAACCACTGAAGTAAGGACTCATGTAGGAGGCTGGCTGCCACCACCCCTAGAATTATTTAAAAGCAACTTGTGGAACTTTTTTCCTTTGAAAAAATCCCTACTCTCCTTCCTCTCTTCAAGACAAAATTTGGCTCTTAGATGAATCTGTCTTTCAAATTGCAATTCCTAACACCCTATAAATGCCTATCTTTTTTTTTTTTAGAGACAGAGTCTCACTTTATCACCCTCGGTAGAATGCCATGGCGTCACACAGCTCACAGCAACCTCCAATACCTGGGCTGAGGCGATTATCTTGTCTCAGCCTCCCAAGTAGCTGGGACTACAGGCGCCAGCCACAACACCTGGCTACTTTGTTGCAGCTTGGCTGGGGCAGGGTTCTACCCCGCCACCCTCAGTATATGGGACCGGTGTCCTACCCATTGAGCCACAGGCGCTGCCATAAATGCCTATCTTAACTGCTTTGCAGTATGGTCTTTCATCTCCTCTTGGTTGACACTCACAATACTGACATCGAATTTAGCAAATCATCCTTCACTTTAATTGGATCTCAAATAGGAATATAATTAAAGGAAACAGAACAAATGTCTATAATACTATAAAAGTATTATGGCCACTATGAGGGGCCATTACTCTTGTCAAACTGGTCATACTGTCCCCTTGTTTGATAGTCTATGCATTACAAATGAGTTTACATCTCCACATCAAAGTGCATATTCTTCTTATCAATGTATATACTCTACAGATGCTAGAGTTGTATAAATGTGGGTTGAGTTAAAATAATAAGATGTGGAGCTATCACAGAAGTATCAGAGAGCCAGAACATTGACAGGATATGAGGAGTCAGAGAAGGCAGTTGGGAAGCAACGGCCAAAGTGAGTTGAACATTTCTTTGATGCTGGTCATCCTTGGCTATCATGTTCTTATCTGCCAATTCCACCAAAGAAATGTACTACATTGCAATATATAGAATTTATAGAATTATCTATTCTATAAATTTCAGATTAATATGAGGGTACAGATGATTAGGATACATTGTTTTTGTCAGGTAAAGTCACAGTTGTAGTTGTGCTCCTCTCGTAGGTGTGCCATATACCCTTACATTGTGCCTATTGTGATTTTCTCTTGTGTGGACATACATTTGTTCCTCTATTGGTTTCATATTAGTAGTGAGTACATTGGATACTTGCTTTTCCATTCTTACAATACTTTCCTCAGTAGAATATTCTCTAACTCAATCCAGATAAATACAAAAGACAAAAAGTCTCCATCTTTTTATGGCTGAATAGTATGCCATGGTATACATACACCACAGTTTATTAATCCATTCATGAGTTAATGGGTACTTAGGCTGTTCCCACATTTTGGTGATTGTGAATTGAGCTGCAATATAATTTCTAGTGCAAATGCTCTTACAGTAAAATGATTTTCTTTCTTCTGAGCAGATGTCTAGTAATGGGATCATGGGGTCAAATGGAAGGTCCACTTTTAGTTCTTTGAGGATTCTTCACATTACTTTCCAAAGAGGCTGTATTAGTTTATAATCCCAATCCCAGTGTAAAAGTGTCCCCTTTTCTCTACACCCTTGCCAACATCTGCAGCTTTGGGACTTTGTAATGTGGGCTATTCTCACTGGTGTTAGGTAATTATCTCAAGGTGATTTTGATTTGCATTTCTCTCATAATTAAAGACAATGAGCAGTTTTTTCATGTGTTTGTTGACAATTCATTTCTCTTCTTTAGAAAACTTTCTGATCTTACCTCTTGCCAAGTTATAGATGGGATTGTTTGCTCTTTTTTTGTTAATTTGAGCTCTCTGTGGATTCTGGTTATCAAGTGTTTGTCAGATTTGTAACATGAAAATATCTTTTGCCATTCAAAAGGTTGTCTATTTGCTTTAATTGTTGTGTCCTTAGCTGTGCAGAAGCCTTTTAGCTTAATTAAGTCCCATTTATTAATTTTTGTTGTTGTTGCAATTGCCAATGAAGTCTTCTTCATAAAATCTTTCCCCAGGTTGATATCAAGAATTCTTCCCATAATTTCTTCTAGGATTTTTACCATTTTGTGTCTTAGATTAAAATTTTATCCATAACACATCAATTTTTGTAAGTGGTGAGAGATGCAGATCCAGTTTCAGTCTTTTACATGTGGTTATCCAGTTCTACCAGCACCATTTGTTAAATAGGGATTCTTCTCCACAGTGTATGCTTTTATTTGGTTTGTTGAAGATCAGATGGCAATATGAGGCAGGTTTCATCTCTAAATTTCTATTCTGTTCCATATATCTATGTTCCCATTTTTGTACAAATACCATACTGTTTTTATCACTGTGGACTTGTAGTATAACTTTAACTGTGGTAAAGTGATGACTCTGGATTTATTTTTATTGCTAAGAATTGCCTTGCCTTCCATTTTTTTCCTGGTTGCATACAAAACTATGGAACTTTTTTTTTTTTTTAGTTATTCAAGGTATTATGTTGGTATTTTAACTAGGATTGCATTAAATCTGTAGATTGCTTTCCGTAGTCTAGAGATTTTAACAATGTTGATTCTTCCCAGCCACGAACACGGTATGTTCTTCCATATAAAATGAGCAATTTAATGAAGTCTAATGGTGGGTATGGCTTTTGTTCATTAGGAATAAGAAATGAAGAGAATCTCTGATTTCAGTATTTTACCATCATCATTATTCAAAAGACAAAGATAAATGGAAATTACTGTTTCACTCACCATTTTTTTTTTATATTTTCCATTTACAAATATTTTGACATCAGTTAAAATTACCTTTTAAATGACAGGACAATTCATAATATACACCTACTTTTTAAAAAAAGATCAGAAACACACTACAATCTCAAGTTTATAATGCTGTATATGTAATATATGTGTGACATTGTGATATAATAAGAAATGCATATTTGATCTCTGTATATTCTGGTACACAGCTCCTAAAACCATGGGAATATCTGAACTGATAAATGTCTTTTTGTATGTTTATGAAATAACTAATGGTTTGTGGCTCCTTGGGTAACATCATATGGGATTTCTTGCCAGGAGAAACAACCAAGTGGTTAGAGAGTTGGAATTTTCAGCCTTTCACCTTCTTATACCTCCAAGAAGAGACTAAAAGGGACTGGAATTTGAGTCTGTCACCAATAGCCAATCATTTAATCAGTTATGGCTTGGTAATGAAGTTTTGCAATTGTCCTTGAGGCTGCATCAGAACAAAGAGGAGAAAAAAGTGAACTTTATTAATTTGCTAGCAAATGAGGAGGATGATTACTCTCATCTTACAGGACCACTGTCCTCCCTACAAGCAGAAATACCAAGCTTTTAAAGGGAGTTTTCAGCTTTAAGCTATTTCTATTAAACTCTAGTATCTCAGGTGAAGGCAAGCTCATGACATCTGCCCTAACAATTCCACTGAGCCATCTCCTGTGGAACAAAAATCAAAGAGCATACTCCTGCCCTTTGATTATTGGCCTCAGGCAAGAATGCAGGTTTTAATTCCCAAAAAGGTGATAGAGTTTTAAAGAGACAGCTTGTAAAACATTTTACCCTTTTTCAGGTCACTACCTCTGTTACAAAGCCTCCATAAAAATTCAAAGGATGGATAGAATTTGGGTGGCTGAACATGTGGAGGGTGGCACACCCAAGAGGAAGTAGAAGCTTTGTGCTTCTTTTCTCATATCTTGCCCTATCCATCTCTTCCATCTGGTTTTCCTGAGCTCTATCCTTTTATAATAAATATAAGTATTCAATGTAAATAAACTGTTTCCCTGATTTCTGTGAGCTATTCTGGCTAACAATTAAATCCAAGGAAGAGTTCATGGGAACCCCCCATTTATAGCTTTTGGTCACAAGTACCTGAGGCCTGTACTTGCAATTGGCATCTAAAATGCGGGAAATTTGTCAGACTGAGTCTATCACCTATGAGATCTGACGCCAACAACAGATAGTGTCAGAATTGAATTTAATTATAGGACTCCAGTTGGTATCAGAGAATTGGAAAAAAATCTACATCTGGTAAAGTGATGACTCGGGGTTCTATGTTAAGAAAATAGTAAGAAAAAATGGTTTCTCCTGTTATACACAATATGAATATGAAGAAATTAAAATATTAATAGTTACTGTACCTGAAATTATAAATGAATTTAATTTCTTTATTTGAACATTTCTAAGATTCCCAGATTCTTTCAATATGTGTATATAATTTAATTAATCAGGAAAATTTTTATTTAGTTTAAAAACCAAATTATTGCCTAGTAAGTTAGGGATAATTAGTTCTTTGCGACACTGTCACTAAAGTTTAAGAGTTACCGCCTTCCATGCAGATTAAAGATATCACTTTAAATCACTTCTGGGATTACATAGTCCCTATGAAGAAAGCAACAAAGGATTTAAATTGGCTACCATTGGTATATATACCCTGGAAAATTTTAGGGCTTAGAGGTGAGAGTATACTTATATTGTTTTCCACTGATACAAATTTAAACAGAGTTTTGAAGCAAGCAGGGATGACAACCTTACCGTTGTGCTATTCCTTTTGACTCTGCCCACAGTAATCTCAAATGATCCCAAATGGTGGGATTCTTAACTTTGAGCCCCATAGCATACAACAACTTGAAGAAGACACTAAGATGTCAACTAGCTTAGGAAGTACAACCATAATGAATTTAGTATCTGGACTAAATAAGGTGATAATGTAATGAAGAAAAGAGTGACACAAAGGGATGAATGCACTTAATTCTAAAACTACATCCTTCTTTTGAAACTGAAGTTTCAACAGAACATGTTACATGTTAAGTCTGAAGAAGGTAAGAATTCTGCACTAAGAATTGAATAAGAAGCACTGAAACAGAATTGTAAAGATTTGTTTCAGAAAGAAAAGGAGAAATGAAAATTATAAATTCTGAATAATTTATTTCTTATATTCTAAAAACTTTTGATTTTAAACTGATTTTAAGCTTTCAGAAAAGTTACAGAATTAGTTTTAAAAGTTTCCTTACTTCCCTCATGTTAACATCTTACACAACTGTAGTATAGTCACACAAAGTAAGAAATTAACATTGGTGCATTATTATTAATTATACCACGTATCATAAACCGTATACAAATTTTATCAATTTTCCTCTCTAATGTCTTTTCCTTTCCCAGGATGCTCTTCATCCCGTATAGAATTGTTATTTTCCTTTTGTCTTTTTGAATTGGAGTTCTAAATAAAACAATGAAAAGGAAATATGGATGAAAGAATTATTAAATCAAGGAAATAGCTCATATAGCTATGAACATCATTCCAAAATTTTCACTTTTCCTTTAGATAAAAAAATAATACTTGACAGTCCAGATTAAATTGACATGCTTTGTTCATTTTTTGCCAAGAACTACTAGTATGTTATACATACTAACCTTCATAACAATTCTATAAAATGTATTTTGCCAACATTACAGATGACACATCATGCTCAGCGAGTTTTAAGTATCTCGCCCAACATCTGTATAGCTAAGAAGCCACAACTGAACTCTAGGTTCTCTGGCTGTTTCTATTAAGATGTAGTACTTTTTCATGAGTAATGCTTATCAGCAGTCAGGGCAAAGTGGTAAAGGAACAAGGTGGCGGGGAAGGCAGAGTAGACTTCCACAAACAGCCTAATAGATGGTCACGGCATGTAGGAGGGCTGGATCAATCAATCCGAGCAAGAAGCCTGCTGCTCAGATAGAAGTTCCCACAAACAAAAATTGCACTTGGTTTCCACACAGAAATGTTAGTGGGAAAACTCAGATGATTTTTAAGACCATGCATGAAGAAGCCTTTGTTTCTTCCCTTTATCTTTAACTTGTCCTGTCTTACTCATTATTAGTTTCAGTTGAAGCTCATAAGGTTTTGGCACTGGGGAATGTTTCATATTGTGAAAAGCAAAGTCTCTTTCTAAACAGCACGGGAAACTAGATGCCTCTGGAATCAGAATGCAATACTTAGTGCTAGAAATTTTCTCCTAAGGGAATCTTCCAGGACAGCCATGGCACAGCCTGATTCAAGAGGCTCTTCAGGCAAAATATCAAATGCAACTGAATTTTTATGCTTTACAGACAAACTAGTTTTCTTCTGTTGGCCAATGCAAGTAGCAGTAAGTGGATATACACAATCCATGAATCTAAGAGTTTTATTTCCTTCCATGGATGATACCCAATGTTGAAAATAATCTAAAGACAGGGCATTAGGGGAGCTGGACAAAGCTCAAAGAACCAAGACATTAAAACTTCATCTTTTGGGGGGTAAAGAGTAAGATCTCCAGATGTTTCTCTGAGGTCTTCCCTATCTACCAGGTACCTCATCAGTCTTTCTTCTTACTGTGTAATACTGTTTCTGTTTTTTCAGTACATCCTATCTTTATGGTTAACTTTGTTCACATTCTAAAAGGTGGACTCTAGAATCCTTTTGCAAGAATTGAAGCTGTCAGTATGTCTGCTCAAGATTGATATCTCTATGAAATTGAATGGTTAAAATCAGCACATTAAGTGGTATAAATTAATCTATACAATAAAGCAGTAGAAAATGTCTGTATAATTTCCTATCAATTGATTGTTGTTTTTCATTCTAGGGTATTAGAGACAGTTGGTCATCCAGACAAAAAATGTCTAGATGTTTTTGCTTTCTTGGTGATCTTCTAATGATTAAAAAGAATGTAAATAAGCCTACTTTTGCCCAAGGGCAGTTCCCCAATAAAAAAATGAATTTTTCCTCCTGTTTTTACAATCACAAACTACAGGTTCATTTAACAAAATTTAAAACATGAAAAGGCTTAAGAAAATTTAAAATACATCTATCAAAAAAAAACCACAGTTAACACTTTCCTCTATATACAAAAGTATGATCATTTATGTTATATTGAAGCTTACTTTCATCATGTAATATTATATAGTGAGCATTTTTCCTTGTCTTTAACTTTTCTCCAAGATTATGATTTTGAGTGGCATAACAAACGAAAGCATATTTTCTCACATATTATATAACATGTACCATAACCACATACCCATCCTGGAGGAAAAAAAATTACAACTGTCTATCGGATGGATCTTTTTTAAAAAAATAATGTTCAGTGATGACAATGGTGATGATGATATCAATAATCTTTGTCTGACTTTTAGGAATTATCACCAGAGTTTCACTATTTAAAATCAAGTTACCCCATGTCTAGATAACTAAGAGGTTTTTTATCAAGAATAAATGCTGTATCCTGTCAAATAAGCTTTCATTTCCAGTTAGACAACCTTATAGACTTGTTTATCTATTTACTTGTTTGGTATATTACATTTGTAGATTTCCAAACATTAGTTTGGTGTGCTTTTTACTGGGAATGTTACTATAATACACAGTTGAATTTGGTTTGAATATATTTATTGTAATTTTTGCATATATATTCAAATGAGATTAAACCAAAATTTTATTCTATCTTTGAAAATTTGGGGTATAAACATTATTTTGTTTCGATAAAGTGATTTGCAAAATATACCAAATATTTTGTACACTAAAATCTCCCCATAGCACAAAAATTGTTTTTTAAAAATAAAATAACTATTTTAAATAATCTGTATCTATTGCCAAATTTGAGAGTCAGCACTGATTTAACTCCCAATTGGATCTCCAGTAACTACTGTATTATCTGCCATGCTATGTGTTAAGTAAATGAATAAATGAAAGATTCTATGAAAGGGGTAAGCACAGTAGTACAGAAGCACTTGAGATGAACATCCTATCCAAACTAGACATTCAGTAAATTTTTCTAGAAAAATGTAATAACTGGCTGTAGAGGTCCCTTCTAGTTTGAAGTAAGAATGTATACAAAAGTAAAAAGAAGAAAGAATGTAGCATTTGGGGTAAACTGAAAGGAGTTCAGCAAGGTTAATGCAGAGCATGGGGAGGAGGGGTCAGTAGAATTTCTATGCTAGAGGAATTTAAGGGTTGCAGTCTGGTTGGAAAAAACTTTTTTCTTGGAGCAAGCACACTGTTCTGCCTCAGATCGTATTCTTCTATGGGACTGGCTTATTTATTTTATTTATTTATTTATTTATTTATTTATTTATTTATTTTTACTCACTCTTACTGAGGTTGGTCTTGTATTCCTGAGCTCAAGCAATCCACCTTCCTTGGCCTCCCAAAGTGCTAGGATTATAGACATAAGTCAAACACACCTGGCCATTTATTGTATTTTATTTATTTGTTTATTTTTTATTGTTGGGGTTATTACTGGTGTATTGAGGGTACAAAGAACCAGGTTACAGTGACTGTATTTGTTTGGTAAAGTCCCTCATATAATTGTGATCCATCCCCAAGAGGTGTGTCACAAGCCATGACCGTCCTCTCCCTTCCCTCCCTCCTTCTCCCTGCATCCCTCATCTTCCACCCCCCTCTGTGTACTAGGTCATCAATTGTCCTCATTTTGGAATTGAGTACATAGGATTCATGCTTCTCCATTCTTGTGATGCTTTACCAAGAATAATGTGTTCTACTTCCATCCAGTTTAATACAAAAGATGTAAACTCTCCATCTTTGTTAATGGCTGAATAGTATTCCACGATATACATATACCACAGCTTGTTAATCCATTCCTGGGTTGGTGGGCACGTAGGCTGTTTCCACATTTTGGTGATTGTAAATTGAGCTGTGATAAACAGTCTAGCGCAAATGTCCTTATGACAAAAGGATTTTTTTTATTCTGGGTAGATGCCCAATAATGGAATTGCAGAATCAAAAGGGAGGTCTAGTTTGGGTTCTTTGAGGATTCTCCATACTTCCTTCAAAAAAGGTTGTATTAGTTTGCAGTCCCACCAGCAATGTAGAAGTGTTCCCTTTTCTCTCCATCCACACTAGCCTCGGCAACTTTGAGACTGTGATGTAGGCTATTCTCACTGGGATTAAATAATATCTGAGGGTGGTTTTGATTTGCATTTCTCTAATAATTAGGGACAATGAGCTTTTTCTCATATGTTAGCCATTTGTCTACCTTCTTTAGAAAAGGTTCTTTCTATTCATTTATCTTGCCTAGTGATATAAGGTATTGTTAGCTCTTTCCATGTTGATTAATTTGAGTTATCTGTATGGACTGGCTTTTTTAATCAAGACTGATGAAGATTATCATGGAACAAATTGTCTTTCAATAAATTCTCCATTGACATAGATATGAGGTGAGAAAATGTGGAAATGAAACGAAAGAAGATGGGGGGGAGGGTTAATCTAAGAATTCTATGATACAATAATTCAGTGATAATAGGGTTACTTTCTCCACTTTCTCTTATTTTCTCTAAATTTTGGAAAAATAACCTCCTTCATCTAGGACTTGAACAAGAGAGAAAAAGCCACTCCTCTTTCATTCCTTTCTCCTTAACACCCATTCTCTCAGCCAACGTGGTGGCTAATGCCTGTAATCCTACCACTCTGAGAGGCGGTGGATTGACTCAGCTCAGGAGTTGTAGAGCTGCCTAAGCAAGAGCAAGACTCCATCTCTAAAATAGCCAGGCATTCTGCAGGTGCCTGTAGTCCTAGCTACTCAGGAGGCTGAGGCAAGAAGATTGCTTGAGTCCAAGAGACGGAAGTTGCTGTGAGCTACGACACTATGGCACTCTAACCACAGTAACGAAGTGAGAGTCTGTCAAAAAAAACCCCTCATTCTCTCAAAATTTAAGCGATAACTATAGTGCTCTTTTGTAGCAATAAAAAAAGACTCCTTCCTCCCTATCATCCTCCTCCTTCTATTTCAGAACTGTGCTAAAACAAATACCTCAACTCATACTTTTAAAGAAACAAGTGTCAATGTGAACAGAGATAAGCAGAAATATCCAGGAAGGAAATCTTTTCCTACATAGTAAGATATTAATACCATTTTCTCTCTCTCTTTTAAAAAATCTCTTTCAAAACCAAGAAATCATTCTCTAACTTTCTTGGGAAATATGAAGGCATGGAAAATTATTGGTTGTGAGCTAAGGATAGGGTTAGGGAGAAACTTTACCTCTGCAGGCCTAGTCTAATGAATTAAATCTATCACTAATACAGAAAAGTATAAGGCATAATCCTTGCATCAAAAAGCTTCATATATAGTATCAGACAATATTAAGCAATGAGAGCACAGCTGAATTTTCATGGAGTAGTAACACTGGATATAGCAAGAACTTATAAAATGGATAAAGATCAGTGTAAGCTGGAAAAAGCAAGCAAAGCAAGATGATAATTCCAACACACCTAAAGACTGTGGTGTTGTAAGTGGGCTGACTCTGAGTCCAGACTTCCTGTAATTAAATCCTGGTTCTAGCTATGTGACTTTGGGAAAGCTATTTTTACTTGCCTTTACCTATTTTGCTTCATTGTAAAATTGAGATAATAATAGTACCTATTGCATAGGTTGCAGTGAATATAAAGTCAGTTCATGTAAAGTGCTTATAACAGTGCCTGGCACAGTGTTAGTTTTTAATAAATATTAGCTAGCTCTCACTAGTCCAGCCACACTAATACTTACCACTGAAAACTGTGCCCCTCATTGTCATAAGCACATTTAATAAATTCATTATGAGAAGTTTCCTTGCCATAAAATAAAATTAATACTGAAATCCTAAAGATGTGTTTCAAGATATTATCCATAAAGATAAAAAGAAAAATAATAATTATAATTAAGTACTAAGTAAAATAATACTAACTTGTCTAAGAAAACATAAAATATACATCTAAGAGTTTGGGGACTAAAAAAGAAGACAGTATTTACAGAATTTAGAGAAATATAATGGTTATGATTGAAGGTGACCTATATTGAAGGAAAGGGAATTCTAGGTTATTGTTTTTAAAAAAAACAAAAAAACAAAAAAAAACCCTGTACTTAATGAGAATCCAGACTCTTTAGCCCCTAGAAGCTCCTGGGGACCAATCTCAAATGTTTACAGATCAACTCTTAACTGATCCTGAAAAAAGAACAGATAGACGGCCATTCGAAAAGAGAAAATATTCAAAGTTTGTTTATTATGACCCCAAACTTCAGTACCATCACCTTAAACATATTACATGAATTTTTCTTTCTTAGTCGGTCAAGAGACTTAATAATACTATAAAATATTGTTATAAAATATATTATAATTACATATACAAGGCCTTATCCAAGTATTATGATAGAAACCTGAGAAAGTTTATCTAATTTAATACAGGGTGTAAAATGTGCTTTATGGCCACCACATATAACATATTATCAAAAAGTTATTTCTTTCCAGTGTTTTACCAGGAACTAACTTAGGCTCAGAAAGTTTGGTGACTTATCCAAAGTCACTTGCAAATGAAATGATATGCTACTATTTGTGTGGCGTGTATTATTTTTAAATAGAAATAGCTTCCTTAAAAAATAGCCCTTATTAAATATTTTATAATATTTGCTAATAATGAGATGGCTCCATATTCATGCTTAGCATTATGTTGTCCCTACTTGTTATTTTATTAGAGGCCTGACACTTCACAGCGTAAGTCTTGTGTTTACTAAAAATTGTCTCTGCTACTGCATGGTCCTACAAAGTATTGAATGACTACGTGCTTCAGTTTCATCCTCAATGAAATTAAAATCATAACATATCCATGCCCTTCTTGACTTCATGTGCTAAGAATCAAACAAAATAATGCAAGTTAATGTTATTTTTAAGACTAAATTGTAAATTTAAATTTGCCTGAGTCATTTCTTTGCATGAACCCTGCAGGTGACATAGACACATGGAGACACGAAATTTTTCTGCTGTGACTGAATTCTTTCTGGTGGGATTTTCCAGATACCCAGAGCTCCAGCTTTCTCTGTTTATGTTTTGTCTCATCATGTACCTAATAATCCTTCTGGGAAATAGCCTCCTCATTATCATCAGCATCCTGGATTCTCACCTCCATACCCCCATGTACTTCTTCCTTGGAAACCTCTCATTCTTGGATATATGCTATACATCCTCTTTCATTCCTCCAATGCTCATCATATTCAGGTCAGAGAGAAAAACCATCTCCTTCTTTGGCTGTGCTCTGCAGATGGTTGTCTCCCTTGGCTTGGGCTGTACTGAGTGTATCCTCCTGGCTGTGATGGCCTATGACCGGTATGTGGCCATCTGCAACCCACTGAGGTATCCCATCATCATGAACAGGGTGATATATGTTCAAATGGCTGCGTGGTCTTGGATCATAGGCTGTCTGAACTCTCTAGTGCAAACAGTCCTGACAATGCTGTTGCCTTTCTGTGGGAATAATGTCATTGACCATCTTACCTGTGAGTTGTTGGCTCTTCTTAAACTCATTTGTTCAGACATCACCATCAATGTGCTTATCATAACAGTGGGAAGTATTGTTTTCTTAGTGATTCCCCTACTGTCAATTTTTATTTCTTATGTTTTCATTCTCTCTACCATCCTGAGACTTAACTCTGCTGAGGGCAGAAAGAAAGCTTTCTCTACATGTTCGGCCCACCTGGCTGTGGTAATTTTATTCTATGGTTCAGCTCTTTTTATGTACATGAAGCCCAAGTCAAAAGACACAAAGACATCTGATGAGATCATTGGGTTGTCTTATGGGGTAGTGACCCCAATGTTGAACCCTATTATCTATAGTCTAAGGAATAAGGAAGTCAAAGAGGCTGTGAAAAAAGTCTTCAGAAGACACCTTCACTCACAGAAAATATGAAATACTTTAAGGCACATGATATTTACATTTGAGAAAAAAAATGCTTTGATATCCACAGATGAAGTTGTAGAACCCACTATAACGACAGCTTTGTGTTTGTAAAGCCAAATGCAAGACTGTCATTTTTACAACAGAGTGTTTGTGTGTAAACCTTTTCTGTATGATATCTTTTCAGCAAGCTTTCCCCTCTTGGTCCCACAGAAGTCATAATAGTTGCTGTTAATAAATATTTCTCCCTCTCCTCTTCCCCTCTATCTCTCTTCTTTCCTTTCCCCTGATTTTTTCTCTCTGTTTTTTATCTTCTTTATTTTCTTTCTCAGTGTCTTTCAGGTATTTTCTATTATTTTTGTCTGCCCAACCCTCCTCTTCTAGTTAAAGAATGAAACTTCTTATTTTAAAGAATCACCTGTTGCCCATTATTAGTCTATATTTTGCTGGGTGGGGAAGACCACACACTCTGGACTGATGGAAAGCATGAAACATAAAATCTAAGTCAATGAAAAATGAACATTTCTCTAACCACAGTGATTTATTCAGGATACCATGTGTTCTAAGCCATGCCAATATGAATTAATTGTAGAAATGTCGCCTAAGTACCAGAAAAGAATTACTCTTTCTTTGAGGGTCTCTAAACTGGTGGAATGTAATTCTTCTTCTGGCCATCTTTGCCGATTCATGGGGAAAGCCAGCCAGAGAATGAAATCACCAAAGAAGAAAGCAGAGGGGGAAAGGGAGAAGAGGGAGGGGGGAGGGGGGTTGAGGGAGGGGTATTGGTGGAATCACACCTACGGGGCATCTCACAAGGGCAAGGGTGAAACTCAGCAAATGTGAAATGTAAATGTCATGCCACGGTGACTGGGAA